>JAOEHY010046776.1:0-13029 GCA_025447955.1 Psilopsiagon aurifrons
CATTGTAGAGGGTGAAAACTGTTTAAATAAATAATTATGCTAAATTCAACAGTTTAACTGTTACCTCACTGTTCAACATCTAGGCTTCTGCATTCAATTCTAGAGCTCCTTATCCCTTCTTATGATTATGAGAATATTTACAAATACAATAGACCCGAGTTGTCTAAATGAAAATAATTAATAACCAGTTGAGACAGTGATTTTATCTGATGGAGAATTCTATTTCCTGTGAAACTGTTCTGCAGCCCAGAATTCAAAAGTAACTCCTCCTATTAAATCATGCTTAATCAATTGTTAAAACTTCTAAAGAAAAACTACGTAGAGCCATAATCTAGTAAACATGGCGAAGTGTAAAGATAGTATCATTTCATATAAAAGCACAATAACAAAAGAGCAAGAAATTGTTTTTATCAGTCATAGAATTAAAACGTGGTACTTCAGAACTGTATTTTCTTTTGTACTAGTGCCCTGCCAGTGACATACTTAGCAGTATGGTCTAAAAACCAAGAATTCTAAGCTTTTGACCAAAAAAAGCTCTTAGATATTAGCATACAGAAGTCTAGCATTAGTATTCTTAACACGATCTTGAATAAATGAAAAAACTGATAAAGCTTTTCTCTTCCATTAGAGGACTGTTTGAAATTAGCATTTCTTTCAAGAGAAAAGGGTAGCTTATGATATGTTTTCAGATCTGATGGTAAAAAGTAAATGTCATAATAATAATGAATTATGAAAGACCAAATGCAAATATAGAATGCTTTAATAAGATCCAATTTAATAAAGTCTGTAAAAATAATGGACTTTTAATAACACGGGTCACAAAAGGCAAAATAGTGGAAATTCTGAGGACTAACCACTGCTACAGGCTTATTAATTCTTAATTATGTTCATGAAAGGCAACTTAAATCGTGTGTTTTCTTATGTCTTATGATAATATTTTAGGTAACAACTACTCTGAAATGTATGCTGTAACTGAAGAGCAAAGTCCTGTTGTCACATGCATTAGAAGCCAAATCTATTTGGAAAGACAAACGTCATTAAATTGTCAAGGGCTCCAAGTAATTTCTTCTCAAAGATACTGAAAAGATTCAAAATTGTAATTTTTTTCTTAATCAATATATATTCTATCTAATAAAATTACTAAAAAATGGATAAACCTGATGAATACAACATAGGGCTTGTTCAAGGCACTGGGAGTATAAAAAAACCACCTCTCCTCAGAGACAATCTGTAGTGTAACTATGGCCATAGTTGGATGGAAGGCCATGAATAGTGGTAGCCAGAGAGTACTTCAAAGCTATAAATGTTACTGGCAAACACTTTTCCTTGCCTCCTTCATTCTGTCTTGTGCAATTCAGAATGATCACACTCGAAGACAACATCAATACCACCAAACACAGTCTGCTACATCAAAAATAGCTATGTAGAGAAACACCATCTGGTAAAGATAAAATAAAATGTCCACAAAGTCTGGACATATAAACTCCTAAACTAAATAACAATTGTCGATGCTTGCTGTTCAAGGCAGGATTACGCAAGTGAAACCCTGGCCTCACAGAAGTCAGTGGTGTTCTTCCACTGCAAAATGTCTTACGTGAGTTCAAAGTTTCACTCCTGGAGGTAATAAAGCCAGTGGACAAATGAACTGAGTTCCTCAAGTTTGCGTATTAAAACTGTTTAACTGTCTTCAATGCACCAGAGAAGAAAAGCACTTGGGTTGTTTTGGGAAAACAAAATAATGCTGTAACTCAGCCTCAAAATATGCTTTTATAGGTATATGCTTTGCACGTAGAGAATTCAGAATGAAGCAGGTATTTCTGTATGTTCAAAGATTTCCCAAGTAAGTTTTCTCCAGGAGATGAATTTTCATATGTTGAAATTCTGTCTGACTTCACAGAACCAAACAGATTATGATACCTTTGAGTTCTCTCTAATCAAGGCTGGGAACAGGTTTCAACTCCCTAGCTACAGAAGACGGCATGCCATGCCAAGCTGTTGTAAGCATACACATACTTTCCTGGTTGAGTAACAGAGAAACAGATGCCAGATGCCAACATCTTCCATCATGGTGGGGGTTTTTTCCTTCTTGGGGCCACTTCTGCCATCTGCCCCTCTCTTTCAAATAACCTCCCTTCTGCTGCTGTCACAAACTAGTTACAAGAGCAGCTCATGTCAATTCTGACCTGAATGCCACAGATTTGCCACTGCTGCCATCAGGCAGCTTCTGTCTTGGGGGAGGAATGACAAACAACTCTTCTCCTCAGCAGTTCTAACTTTGAATAATGAATGTCTAGATTACAGCATGGCAGCTGCAATGAGGATGTTTGTGGGGGATGAATGGCCAATGGTTATCAACGCACATCTTCAGAGCAGAGAGAATACACATGAGAAACGCTTCTCACTAACACAATACATCAAAACAGATCCTGCCCTTTGGAACCAAGCAAGACTCCATTTGTCCATTGAACTAAAATGCAGTAAAGTCAACAAAAAATTTAAGGTAGTCAAACAACGGATAAAGAGCACAGCAGCAATCTCCAGTGTCTACCCCATGTAACTCCTATTTATCAGTGACAACTCACGTGCTTTTCACCAGGTCAGTGGTAAGTGCTCAGCAATTACTTGTAACACATCTTTTCATTTTCTTAGATGGGTAGGAATTGAATTTCCATTCATGATATCCATTCAGCTTTTTCTCACACCTTGTAACAGATTCTGCAACTACTTTACTGATTTTGCTTCCCCCTCCCCACACTTTTTCTGCCATTACTGATTCTGTATTTGAAGACCTTCTTACTTTCTTCCACATTCATATGCAGAAAAACAACCCCCAAAACCAAAAAAACCCTTTCTCTATGCTAATATTGACTGCCAGAAGTATGCAAGTAGGACCAAAATGATTTGGTGCAACAAGAAGTATCTTACTCTGTTCATCATTAACAAGGCATTTTTTTTACTTTCATCTGAACAGAAGTGTGCCAGATCTTTCAGTGGCATCTCCAGCGCTGCCAAGGGAACTGCCTGTGGAGTGCATCAAAGAGCCAGATGTCCCTCCAGGGAGAGCTGTTTTCCACAACATGCTGGATTACTGTGATCTCCAACCAAAAGTGGAAATAGAGGAACACTGCCAGAAAGGGAGGGTAAATGGCACCCTACCACTCCTTTTAGTTTGCAATTACAAGAATATTCAAGGAGGGAGAAGTATGAGAAAGGCAAAAAAGCATTTTATGAAGGAAACAACCACTAATAAAAGTAATCTCAGAAGTTAAAGAATAAAGTTCATCAAGAAAAGAAACAGTTTTGGCAGGCAGCATCATTTCCTTACTTCTTTCATGACTCCCTAAGCAACAAAAGCAGCAATTATTAAAGCTACAGAATAAAGATGAGAACTGACCATAGCTTGACAAATACAGAAACAAACCCAAAAATGATTATAAATTTATCTTTAAAAAAAAAAAATCAGATTGAACAGGTATTAATTCTTAGACCTAGTTCACGCTGTAGTTAAAAGTGGGGGGTTGCTGATCATTGCACACCAGTTACCCTTCCATGTGCACCCTAAGATAACCTGTGTGAAGAGTTATCGTATTTGTAGGATGTTAGTTTCCCCCGAGAAGAATACTATCATTCCTTACCAGCTAATACGCAACACATGCTATTAAAATACACCCCTGGCATAACTTTTTTGTAATTTTATCACAATGTGCAATTTATTTAATACTACTTTTAAAAGACTCCCAAAGGCAATTATGAATAAATAACAGCTTAAAAAAGCTACTGAAAAAAGTTTAAAACATTACTGAGCCTCAAAACTAAAGGGAATACTTATTACAACTTAAATTTGTGGTCCAGCATAGCTCCCAATGTCAGATACACTACACAGAACTCTGTAAATGCTGGGGTTTAGCAATAATATGTTTCTGTGAGAACATGCAGCTTTTAATTTGTAATAACAAAATTGGCCACCTCTGACCAAAGTGTGATCATCAAAAGTGTTGATTTCAGAGCTCAGGATTTTTCAATAACCTGGAAAAGCTTTTGATCTATATGATACCTATTTACACTGCAAAATATGTATTGCCTTTCTGAGGGGAAGAAGCCCAAAGGAGAAAGCCAAACCCTAGGTGGGAGATGGCAGCTGTTCCCGATGGGAGATGTTTCATCATTAGAATGACTGTGCTTATCTCATTGTTTCTTTATGTATCTCCTCTTCATGCATTATGTTATTTCACATTTTTGTTACTCAAATGGACAGGATCTACTGCAGTCAAGTTTGGATCTGTGATTACACAAGAACCCTCCTTACCACACCACAGATATGAACAAGTAAATAAGCTAGCATCATGGAATCATAGAACGGTTTTGGTTGGAAGGGACCGTAAAGATCATCGAATTCTAAACCCCAGCCACAGGCAGGGACACCTTCCAGTAGATCAGGTTGCTCCAAGCCCCATCCAACCTGGTCATGAACTTTGACTAAGATGCCAAATATTTTAGAAAAATGTAAACATTCCTTGAATATTTCAACTTAGAACAATTCAGTAATCTAAGAGCATCTCTGGTGCCCATTCTCCAAACAGGACACAAGACAGAGGCACTGTTGGCTCCACACTATGATATTGTATTTTCCAATATGAACTGGTTCAAAGTGATTCCTACTATTAGCAGAGGAAGAATGTACAAAAAAAAAAAAAAGAAATAAATGAAGAAGAGTAATTAAAGGCAGAACTTAAAAAAGAATTGATGATTCTGAGCAATAAGAGTCCACTGCATTTCCATGAAAAAAACACAGTGCATCATAGCATTGCTACCTGCTGCTCTTGGCTTGATCCAGAGGAAGGACTCAAGGAACAGGGTAATTCAGTCTCCCTTCTCTTTCTGCTCAGAAAAGTGGTGACTGGTATGGCTTTGAAAGACATGGACACCACCTACCAGTCATGACTGAAGTCAAGTATTACCTACTCAGTGCCTGTTCTCCATTGCGGTATCAGTTTTTAGTTACTTACTGGAATCAAACTGACGATACAATCTGATGGGATTAATAGCCTTGCATCCATCCCCAAATTAAACTACCTTTCTCAAGACATTATGAATAAAAATGTCAAGCAGTCATGGCATAATATAGTTGCAGAAAGAGTAAACTAAACCTAAAATGCTAATTCTAGATCTTTTCTTGCTAATCAAACAAACTTGCAAAAGAAAACTAATGCAGAGCAAGCTGCATATCATATATTGTAGTGTACCCTCAAACACACAAAGAGGGCCACCTGGTGCTATATTTGGAATGTTTTCTGTATGTTCAAACAAAAATGGAAAGTTCTCCTTTATTTTGCTTTTCTTAAACTCTCCCCAGCACCTTGAGGTTAATTAATAATTGTATTGGCAAATTTCTATAGTACACCAAAGGGCAAATTCTTTTCCATACAGAGAACTCGGTTCTCAAATGTATGGATAAAATGTATTAAAATAAATATTAAAAAATGCATAGGATTTTAGATCAAATTTCCTTATTTTCTGTACCAACATAAATAAGAGAGATGTGATTATATGTTACAGTCTTGCTCATACAAATACTCCTGTAGTTACTTTTTACACACTGGTGGGAAAACTTTGGAAAAATTCCTCCTAAAATGAGGCCCTTTGGCACATGGAGCCCACTATGCTGTTTGCAAAGGACATTTGAGCAGAAAGGCTGCACTGGAGACACTTTTAGCTACAACATTTTAGCCCAAAGTCCTGCTCAAAAACCAAAAAGCAGCCACAGGACAAAATGTGATAACCTCTTGAAAAGTATCTATTTCTTTTCAGTTTGAGCCGGTGCCCAGTCCACAACTGGGATGATTTTGGCTGAAAAAAAAATGTGATTTATTAATGGCCAGATATTTCCCAAGGCCAACCTAACTTTAAGAAGCTTTAAAGCTTCAAAAATGGGTGTGAAAAGAAGGTAAGTTCTTTCTTGAGCTTGAAGAAAACAATGCTGAATATCAAAGATGCAAGATTTCTGATCATTTTTACTCATAATTCTATACACTGCAAAGTCAACATGAGACTCATTAAAATGTTAATGTAAAAATAACATTTTTGTATCAGGTATTTACATTTTAAATAAAAGTAAAAGCTGAGGTCATGAAACGGTATATTAAAATAAGGTTGCTATCCATAGTCTCCATAATACAGAATTATTCCCTTACCCACATTGGTAGACAACTGTTGACTCAAACGTGAGTAGAAAATGAGCAACAGACACAAGACATGGTTTAAAGATGCATAAAGCAGCCTGAATCAAATTACATGGATAACCTCTTTAGTATCCAAATGCTAAGTGTGCAGGGATTCCAATGGAAAAAGAAGAATTTTATCCACTTCCTCTTTATGCAAAAGTAAAGCTTAGATGGATGGTTATCTATCTTTTCATAAAATGTGGAAGATCTGATTTCATTCTGAAAGGTCCAAACAGATTAGGTGAATGCTTTATAACCCCATTTAGTCTGAAACACATCCCTCTAGAAACTCATAAATTTTGGATACCATTGGACACCAAACCAAATCATTGTTAAAAGTATAAATAAAATATACCCGGATTCCTTGCTAGAACACTGTACTAAAAATGGAAAACACAAGATGTCCTTGCATATCAGCGGTAGTTTTGATTATTGGGTAGCATACTAGAAAGGCATGTAATATGATTTGCTAAAGGATATTCAAAGCTTGCTACAGGTACATGTAGTAATAACCTAGATAAGAAAAGAGAGCATGTTTTGTTATTTTACAGATGCTAGTGAAGTGGGAAAAGCTATAGGCACATTTGGGTCAGTGAAAGAATTCAGAATAATCTTCACAAATTGGACAAATATCCTTACAAGTAAAAGGCAATTCAATAAGGTTATGAAAGTCTCCAAGTAGTAGGAACAACTGCACAAATACAAAATAAGACTCAAGCAGTAATGGAAGAAGAAAAGTCATGATGTGAAGACAAGCATCATATTGGGGTGAGTAAACAGAAGGACGGTTTGTACAACCTGAAATAATCCTCTTTCTCTATTTAGCACTGAGAAGGCAGCTTTAGGCACCACGCATCCAATCACAGAAGGATGATGCAAACCCATTATAGAAGGGCCATATGAAGGTTGCAACAAAAATGTCTACAAAAGGACAAGCTACAAGGAAAAGACTGAAGGAATCTCAGTTTCTTAGTTTGAGGAAAATATGAGAGATGTAAGTCAAAAGAACATAGCAGCAGAAAGAAAGAATACTTCATTGCCTGCTAGGTGCACCAAGATGTAATTGCCATTGATTGCTGCAAGAGAAACTTCAGATATTAGTGTGAACTGTCTAAAGGGAGTGAAAGTACAGTACTGGCACTGGTTATACAGAAATGCTGAGAAACCTCCCTCACACCAAAGATGAGATCAGACAACCACTGGTCAGAAGTAATGCAGGCACAGTTGAACCTTCTGGCCACGCATGGACTGAACCCTGTTGTCTGCAGCTCTCCAAGACCCACAGGCAGTCAGAACAGTAACAAAAAGGAGAGGCAAGAGGTCAGAACAGTCACCCTAACCTAAAGGAAGAGGATGGGCATCTGCACTTCTGCAAGGATTCTTCGCCCCGATCAGGCACTCTGCAATACAGGGGAGATGAATTCATGCCTTCCAGATGCATTTTGGTACAAACAATTCTGACTCTGCCAGCTCAATGATTTCTTCTGATGGTTGATTTAGATGGATACAAGCAGATAAATTTCTCTACATTTCTAATCTGGCATTAGACTTCACTGGTGAAGTTGTGGACTCCTGTTAGAAGGATCTGTGAATGACTTCTTTTTCCTTCCTCAAAACAGTCCAATAAGTCTGTCTTGACTACCTGTTCTTCTGCCTTCACCTGTCTTGCACAGAGCACTACAGAGTTTCATTCTTTTACCTTTTCTGCTCAACAAGCTCAATAACTAGGCTGTAATTTGAGTATGGTGGGACAGAACCTGCTTTCGAATTTGGTTTTATAGTGGGGACTTAAAAATATATGCTTACAAATGTATCAGTTTAGTTAATTCTTGTGGTTTTAACAATTTTTTTCATATGACCTTAAAACATCCCTACAGGCATATAAAACAATGCATTGTAAACCTTAATCATATTAAGAGAGAGACTACTTTCTATTTATAGTTTAATATTATGGAGGCATCCATATTTTACTAATCACAACCAGATTAAAATGCACTCTGCTGGTTTTTTAGTTTTCCAAATTTGGACATTTTTAGACTACTAACTTGAAATTACCTTGAAGCACATAAATATTTAAGTAGGGATAGTTTACCTTTTCTGGTGGGTGTATAATAAACAGTATAACCATCATCTATATACAGGCTGCTTTGTTCCCCATCTAAAGAGACAATCACCTTTTATCCTTTTCCCTTTTTTCTTCATTTCAGTGCTATTAGGAAACTATTCACAAGTACAACCCATAACAATACTATTCAGTAATTATGACTAGATGACAAAGAGATGCAAACAATTACTGAGCCCATTTTGAAACCCTACACTAATAAAGTCATTAGATGCTGCCCTTGCCATGAGCCTTCTAAAAGCTTCTGAAGTTACAAGAACACACAGCATTGTTCGTTTGGACAATCGCTGCTGGCAGAATGCAAACCTTGAGTTAAACCATGCTGCAAATTGATCTTGACATTCTGTTAAGACCGCCACTAAAATCAAAAGCAAAGGAGAAAAGGAGAAAATGAGCGGGTGGGATGTAATCATGGAACAGAAGGGTTCCCTCCTCACCTTCTTTCCTCTTTCTCCTCAAAACAAACCATACAGAAAATGACAAATTCACTTGGTGTTTGAGAACCTTTATTTTTAAAACATTAATTAGACTTTTGACCTGTTTTTATTGACTGGCACAGTATTGCTATCAAAGTAAATTAAATAAAATATTGCAAAATACAATAGGAAAGGTTTTCACACTGTTCTGTGAAACCTGTTAAGGCTTTAATGCCTAAAGAACACATCCAGCAGTTTTTCAAGCAACATATACAGAATCTACGGTCACTGCTGAAGAGGTGGTGAGAAATTAACTCATTGAGTCCAGCTCTCACAGACCCCACACCTGCAATATATTTGCTGAAGGATCAAATAGGATTGGGGAGCTGGAGTAATATGGTCAACTGGTCTCCATCCAGGCATGCATCATTCAGTAGGCTAGTATTAAGGGTCAGCAACTGTGAATATGGCTAATTACTTGATGACGGAAATTGCAGGTGAAGACAACCTGCTGCTGAGAAGTGCTTTAGTCAATTAACTCTTTCCTAAGCTTAAGCAATGTGAAAAACTATCATTTGAACATTAAAACTAACAAGTACCTGTCATCTGAGCTGAGAAAAGCTGGCAACGCCTTGAAATACAGCGCCCAAGGGCAATGATATCAAAAGCTATAACGCTGCTTACAGACATTCGAGTCACTTTTTACAGTTTTGGCACTGCTTTACTTGGCAAAGAATGTACACTGGAAATGTGTTAATATCATGCATAATCTATGTTTGTAAATGCTCTGCACAAACATAACGATATGCAAGCATGTGAAGGTATACATGTATATATATATATATTCACTGTATATCTGTCCTGGATGCAAATATATTAATATATGTTAATGAACCAACAAAAAAAGTTAGGCATGTGCTTGCATACATATATATAAACTTCCCATACACAAACACATAATTAAATTGGAATAATGGTAATCAGTCAGCTCTTTTTGGTCAGAAAGTGCTAGATCCATGGCTGCTTATATCTGTCTTTCCCTCTTATCTATACCATAACCTCTCTGGAAAGCTGAGGAATCATTTAGCCCATGCTATAGCCCAATGGAGCTGGTGAGCTGCTGCAGCCACATGTTTGGACCAAGAGATAGGGCCAGAATTGTCAACATCATTACTACTGCCCTGACACCTCCTGTAAGTATATTTCTGCTTTTTTAGGGTGGCATAGTGGCAAATACAAATAGCAAGCAATGGAAAGGAAACTGTTTTTTAAGTTCATGATTTAACACAAATTGAATGAAATATAATGAGAAGGTAAAAGACAATAGTGTAGATTTGTGGGCCTTTTACTTTCTTTGACCATGGCCAGAATAAATTACAAGAATATTCTAAACTGGTGCTCACTAAACTGAAGTCTAAACCATAGGTCATAAAGTTTTCATGTAGATTCTTTAACAATATTATAAAACCTCTTTGATTTCCTAAATGAAGGCTAATTATTCTATTATTTTGTGCCCTTTGTAATGATTTTTTTACTGTAGTAATGAAAAGATTCATAACCCGCAGCATTACCCAAGGTAATTGCTTCCTTTCCTACAAACCTTGTATCAGAGGCAATTAAAAGCTGTAGAAACCAAATCAAAACATCCTCTTAAGTGTGTTAACTAGAGTTCTCCTTCAGTTTGACAAAATAACAGTCCTGGGTGGCTTATGCTCTTTATGCTCTTGCACTACTTCTAACAGTTACCCTGGCTATTGCACACAGTGTTTTCATTCTAATCTTACTTGCAGAACTCTCTTTGCTCCATTGCAATCGGTGCTGAAGAACACAGTTTAGAGATTCCAGCTGAAAAGTGCAAGTGTACAGTAACACAGGGTTCAAAGCACACCCCTACATCAGTGTCTGCCCAGAAACATTAAAAAGATGACAAGATTTTGGAGCTGGTTTTGTTACACAGTATTCAAGATGGACCCCTATTCATCAATGAGAAACACGGAAACTACTATTTTTGGAGCGGAACTGTATCCATAAATGTCAGAAAGAGGACAGCAAAGACAAAGAATTGGAATATTCCAGATTTTTTGGCTTATTGAGAGACGTATTCGAATTTAATCATGCCATGCTACAATACTGAAAACCCGCCTTTTACTACTGACTTCTCTATAGATTGATGTCAGTAAAGAGGGGCTGATTTCTCTGCCTTCTCACCCTGGCTTTTCCACTAATGCAATTGTAACAGCACAAATAAGTCACTCTTGGGCTACACCAGCATGCAAAACGCAGTTCCCTCTGTTGTTGTCACCATTCAAATAAAAAGCTGAGAATTGTATTCACAGGGATATAGAACAAAATAAGCTTCAAGACCACTGTCACATAATGAAGGGTAGTAATTAAATAGGAGGTACTGAGTATATATTTATGGGAGTGCCCACAGCGCACTGGCACTTCCCAAAGGGAGAAGGAAGCATCATGCCTCCTCCAAAGAAAACACAGTCTGAGGAGCAGGATGTGACACTAAACACAACCAAGAAATTATTCTCATTTGAGCCAGCATGCCTTGTTTACCCCTTACTATTTTTTGACCTCACTGTTAATATGACAGTTTCTTTGTTGTTAAGAGGAAGCAAAAAATGAAGGCTTAAAAACCCTATCGCACTGCCTAATCGGTGAGCAGGTTCATTGAGAATAGCTATAAAGCCTTAAACAAGCCCTTTATTTTGTGTTTTAAGAAGTGTCATAAGGAGTTAATAGGACACAGCTGTACAGGCTCTTTCTAATAAGCAGCTTCTGTCGCTTTGGTCACCACAGGTGTCTCCGTAACCTGCAAACTCGTATTACTAGTGTATCAAAGTTGTGCTACTTAATAGATTTCTTTAGTAAAACACAACAAAGCAATTACATGGCTGTTGATCGTCAGTCATAAAAAAACCCTCAAACACAGTTTTTCAAAAGAAACTACGCTGCAATTTTTTGTCATTGTAAAATAAAAGAAACTAGAGAATTAAATAGAAAAGGGAACAATAGAACAGCAGGTAGTCAACTGAACTTAGCCACTACAGATGGTTTAGAAATAGTGTTTCCTTCCACACCAACTTGTGGGATAAAAGAAAAGGAGGAGGCTCCTTACTGCCCATGAATGGCAATACCAAAAGACTTAAGCAACTTTCCAGTCTATGTATTTGGTCCCATGAAAGAACCTTGATGTTTCTTTTTCCTCTCTCTTTTCTGTTTTTAAAACTTTTAATCTGTTTTTGCAACTGCTTTTTTCCATAACCCCCAATTCTTCTCTAGAACAATCCGAACTAGAAACATAGCTGCTGATTCTTCCAGTGATGAAATGCAGAAGGTCAAGCAAGGAATTGCTGTGAAACACAAGTGTCATTTAGAAAGTGCATTGGAAAAAGAGACTGTTCTGTTCTCCATCTCCACTTTCAGTAAAGAAATATTAACTACAATTTACATAAAGAATAAGAATGGATGAATGCTCTATTCTAGCAAGCCACAAAAGAATGAAACAGAAATATGTACTTTTAATTTTTCACTAATCAATGGAATTGTGAAACAGAAGTGACAAAATTATCCCAGTCCAAATAACTGTTGCATCTTTTGTTCAGAAGTTATAATAACTCTCATTACAATAATATCCGCAGGACATTATCCTGGCAAGCAGTCATCTTCTGTGTAAATAAAGGTGATGAAACAAGGACCAAGTTAGAAAATCAAACAAGTCTGATTTCTGAATATAACTGTAATCATAGAATCACTATTTTCACCAGATTATGATGAACTGATAAGTAACTGAAGAAAAAGAGAGGTCTTAACATAAAGATAAGAAAATTCATTAGGAACACACAAAAGACAAAGAAAGAGGTGGAATACGGAGTTTTTTAATTCCTTTATCTGTCAGCAAACTGATGGTACCTCTAAGACACAGGACAGTGTCATGGTTTAAACCCAGCTGGCAATTCAGCCACTCAGTTCCTCAGGATGGGGAGAAGAATAGAAAGAATGTAACTACCACAGGTTGAGATAAGAACAGTCCAGTAACTAAGGGATAACACAAACCACTGCTGCTACCACCAATAATAATAATGAGAAGGGAAATAACAAGGGAAGAGAACACAACCCTCACCACCCGCTGACCGATACCCAGTCTGATCGAGCAGTGATCAAACCCTTCCGGGTCCCTGCCTCCAGTTTTTACATCCTGGGCATGACGTGCTGTGGTATGGAATACCTCTTTGGTCAGTTTGGGTCAGGTGTCCTGTCT
>JAOEHY010046777.1:0-17158 GCA_025447955.1 Psilopsiagon aurifrons
TTTAGATTGGATATGAGGAAGAAGTTCTTTACTGTAAGGGTGGTGAGGCACTGGAATGGGTTGCCCAGGGAAGTTGTAAACACTCCATCCCTGGCGGTGTTCAAGGCCAGGTTGGGCAGAGCCTTGGGTAATATGGTTTAGTGTGAGGTATCCCTGCCCATGGCAGGGGGGTTGGAACTGCATGATCTTAAGGTCCTTTCTAACCTTAACTATTCTATGATTCTATTCTATAACCTCTGCAAATGACCAAACAGATTTCCCAAAAATGCCTAATGAAAACCACAATATTGTGTCTTGCTCTCTGGTATTCACCCCATTTGCCTTGTGTAGGGCCTTGCCAGACTTTCACTGGAGACTCAATCTGATATGCTATATTTCAGACATCTGCTCACAACCAGGTTTCAATAAAGAGATGAATTTGAACTAAAACTGCCCATGGGCCTGGAATACAATTTCACTTATTCCAAAATCCCACATTTCTAAAGATACTACTCAGAATTTCAGAAGTCACTTTTGAAATGTGAGCTTAAGGTAATACTTATCTTCAAAACCTTTATTCCTCCTCTCTTAAAATGCAAGAAAATATTCTGATTTTCTAAGGCACAAGGACAAATGATGCTCCAAAAACTATAGACTTCATGCAACAGTGTATCCCCATGGGCTTACATTTTCTTTTCCCTGCTAGAGAGACACTTACAACAATCATCTGAAAGAGGGAGCTTCTGATGTTTCGGAACAGAAGGAAATCTCACTGTGGAAAGGCAATGGCACAAAGGAAGTTCAAGAAAATCCTGGCAATGCCAGGTGAGTTACCGGACTGCAAGAAAGTCTGTGGGCTACAACAGTCTTTCTTTTGTGTCTCTGGTATATTTGCTGAATTCAAATTTTCTCTAAGAAATGGCAGTATGAACAACTACTGTTTCAGGTGGTGAAGAACACACAAACACAGCATCCTGATAGATGGGAGCAAAAATACTTATAGATTCCATTCTTACAGAAAAGTGAACTCTCCACTATTTCGGCCTCTGGGTTCCAGCAGCTGCTGTTTATTCCTTTCACCCCCAGAACGAAAGCTGAAGAACAAAAGGCTGAGGACAGAGTATTGCATGTGAGCTGGTGCCAGTCAAAGAATGACACTGAACTTCGACTAGAGATGAAGAGGAAGTTGGTAGTACATGTTATGCTAATCAAACATGTGTTTACCACACTACAGGGCTGAGTTAACAGGTCAGGTGAAAGCATCCCCTGACAGCACTGGACTGGACAAAGGTGGAGGGCTTGACCAAAATGGTTGCACACAGCATTCCCAGCAGTAAACGTTGAGTTTGTTTAGTTTCCTATTCAGGTGTGACACAGCATTCAGAGGTGAAAAAGGGGCAGCTCTTGCTATGTGAACAGCACCGATGGGATTTTCAGGCTTACCATTTTCCTGTGGCCAGAGAGGTAAATAAATCACAGACATAGTCTGATTTCAGCCATGGGATGGCAAAGAGAGAAACCAAGTCATAGCTCCACAGATACTCAGCTGCTCCACAGGCAGCCTCAGTCTTTCCTTTCTTCTCAGGATGGAATTTATTAACATAGCTCTGGGCTCTGACTTCATTCTTAGTGGCTGATTTTGTTTTTGCTTAGACTAGGTGGGGGTATTGCCCTAGAGGATCATGCTGTTTGAGGACAATAAAAAGCTCTAAAAATTCATTAGTCTTCTTTAACCCTCACCTCCTCACTATCATTTCTCAATGGTACATAGAAAGTACAGAGAAGCAGTGAAAACAGATGTGAAGCACCCATGACAAAATACAGAAGCACTGAAGGGCTGCTTCCTGCCTTCTTTACTTGGAGCTGAAGTTAGCTGACATGTTAAAAATCATAAAACTGAAAAGCAAAAGTATTTCCAGAAAAAAAAGTTATTTGAGATTGGATACCAATCTCATACTGTCAACTGAGCTGCATTAAGAACTATCTGATGCCTTGTGGTCTAACAGCACTTCCCAGCGTATGCAGTATGGAACAACCCATCCCCAAGTTTGGTGGGCACAATCTTCCCAGTGCAAAGCTCACTCACAACCTCAGCATTACTGAGACAAAGCTCAAGAATCTTTTCTTCTCTATGACTGTTTTAAGAGACAGATGTGTCCTTAGAGGAAATTCTGGGGTAAAAATGCCTGAGTATTATTCAGTATTTTCCTGAATTTTTCCAGTGCTGCTCTTATTGAGGATTAAGTTCTACTTTATTTTGTTGTACCAACAAACAAACAACAAATCCAACCCCACAGCACTTAGTCTAAATCCACTGGAGTTTTATTGCATCACTGCTTAAGTGGGAACAGACATCAAATGTTATTTCTCCCTTTCTGAAAGCAGAAGACTGTAGCACTTGAGCTCAGAAGCTTGACCATTAATTGTTTGTATTACGGAGCCTATGACATACTTAAGTAGCTGAGCACAACAATAAACACAATAGCCAGTTCATTAAATCATTCTTTGTTAAGACTTTCCAAAGCTTTGGGCTTAAGCCTCTTAAAATTGAAATCATTATACTATTTTTTTAAACAAATGAGCAAACATAACTCACACAAAAAGGGGAAAGCACAACAGAGCCTTTGATGTATGCATCATCACTGTGATGCCTCACTGAGATTAAACTATATGTCTAACACCGCTAAGAGGTTCCAGCAGCTCTTTCCAAGGAGAAGCTGAAATCAGGAAGGACTATAAAGGGCTGCTGTGGCTGTCACTTCTCCTGCAACAGCTTTCCTTGGCCTGTCACATCACGAGAGAGGCTATCAATAAGCTCTGTAGAGTGGTGTTTGTGGTCCCTCTTGTGCCTGCAAGATCCTGTCAAAACCTTGACTTGCTGATGCACCCTGCCAGGCTCTGAGGATGACTGGAGGTGACAAAAGGTAGAAGTAAGAATGGAGATTTACTGCCATGAGAAGGTTTGTTCTTTCAAAACCATGTGTTAATATTCCAACTTAGAAAAATGGAGCCAAACCATTCATAGCCTTGCAGGTATTAGGCAGGCATTTTATATAAGGCTATTTAGATAAGGCTAAAATACCTTAATAAAATGCTACTGTGGTGAGCACACTGAATTATGCTCCCTTTTAAATAAAATCAGAATCCTCACCCTTTCTTTTGCCACACAGCTCTGGCTCCCCACAGCTCGTTTCTTCTCTCCATGCCAACATTGCAGCCACACTGCAAAAGAACTGTTTCTCTTTATTCTTAAAACAATCCTGCACCTTTTCTCACATCATATGTCATGGTCAGAATCTCTGCCTTTCCCCTCCTGTAAATATCTTTAGGAGGTGAATTCACAAGCTATTAGCACAAGAATATATTCTAAGGAAAGTAGAAGAGATATGCAGAGCTGAGCAAAAGACTTAAAAGAAGAAATTGCAGTCTTTTTTTTCCCCACTGTGGCTACTATCTGCTTTTCCCCTTCCCTCAGATGTGTTGTTTATTCTATTTGGTGTTACAGCACATCAGACTAAGAGCCTGCTTCTGGTGGGTGCTGAATGCTCCCAGCTCCTGATCAGGTCAATCAAAGGTGCCAGAGCTCAGCTCCTTTGTGGAGGTGTCTATAGACTAATAGCTATAGTCTACAGGGCTGGGGAGTGTTGCTTATGGGCTTGTGAAGTGACATGTTCCTTTTTGGGATTAACAAATATAAACAATAAGGAATAGGGTCAATATCCTATTCTAGCAGACGATTAAACCTCTTTCTTGAGTTTTTACTGTTCCTTACAGTTGCTGCCACTGTGATTTTTATGACAAAGCTCATGCTGATATGGAAGTTAAAGAACTGTGCCTTGGCACAGGATCCTGCTCTGTGGCATACCAGCCTCCAAGGCAGTTCTTCCTGAGATAAAGAGGATGAAGAAAAATAGGTGGCGAGGCGAGAAGGAGGCAAAGCACTTCCTTTTCCCCATGTTCCTTTCCCTCAGCCTCATCAGAGGGCTTGCAAACTGCCTGCCTAGGACAGTTGAGGCTTCAGACCTAAGACCAGGTTTGCTTGTGTTAGACACAAAGCACATACAGCTTTAAAAAAAAAAAAAAAGGCATAAATGAATTGAGAGTTAAAAACTACTAGAGAATACTCCCTGGGATTATCTGTACTATCAAGACAGGAAAACTTTGCAGATGCTACTGTCTCTCTAGAGGAATAAATGCTTGCATTTTAATATTCTCAGCAGCTGGTTCCTGTTGAATGCCATCAGGATGATTCAGCCACCCACCAGGAACACCAGTAGCAAGTGCGCACACACACACACACACACACACACAGAGAAATCTGCAAAACTTTCTGCTCCTAATGCCAATGCTGTTACTCTGGCAGAGTCTGATGTGTATTAGCTATTCCTCGTTACTACCAGTAGTGGGTTTAACTTCACCCCGGGATGGTGAAAGAAAACAACTAGTCCCTGGTGCTGCCCTAATCAATCCAGCTGCCTGCCTCCTATCAGTGCTTCCCACAAACTGTTGTCAGCAGCTTACTCTGTGGTTACTTCATTCACCTTCTGCCTTGCCACAAGCAACATCTCTCTCCTATGAACTTGTCTCTTCAAAGGGATGGCTCAGGCAGTCTGATGTCCTTGCCCCATAGTGCTCAACATCTGACAAAAGGGACATCACCTTAGAACATACCTGGTTTCTACATGAGACTGAAATGCAATAGATTACTTCCTCATCCTAGCTGATGATCAATTTACATCTGAAAACATGAGGTTTGCTTTCCCTCCCTGTTTTTTTTAAAACCCAACACCACTGACGTTCTGTCTGTGGTCTGTGGACCATTTCCAGGTGTTTTATGGAGGTGCATCTGTCTAGCTGCAATAATGAAGCATTTACTTTCCCTCAAGTGGCAATGCTTCCTGACAACTGTTGACCGGGTCAAATCACTCAAGGTTTCCTCTAATCCTACTGGGAGAAATTTCTGCTTTTCTTTTGTCTCGCATTTCTTGGAAGTAGACTAGACTGATGCCAATCTGCACAAGCCTACACGGGGAGGAACGAAACTACACAAGGCAGAAGTAAACAGCATAGTCACTCATAGAGACTGGGGGACCTGTGACTACAGATCCTACAGTAGGGAAAAAAATCTTTCAGTTCTAATTGATGTGATGACTGACAGCCAGAAAGTGAAAATACCTCAAATGCAAAATGGTGGGACTGTAACAAAGCAGCTGCACCCATCTGGTCCGTAATATCCAACTTAAGTTTTCCTCCTTAGTATTACTGCGATTTCATTGGGCTCAATACGAAAGTCTCTACAGGTGGACAGCAAAGCAGTATCAACATCTATTCTGAAATTAAGTGGTTTAATTCTATCATCACAAAGCATCCTAACTTCACCACTGTTCAGTCTTAACTCAGACCAAACCAGCAGCACTGGCCTTTCAACAGGAACCTAGTTCATCTAGTACCGGTGCCATACATACAGATAACTCCTCAAGTAATCTCTCAAACAAATGACAGAAATACAGATTTATTACCCATGCCAAGTTGTTCTCATGTGAAAACCAAGCCAAAATAGAGAAATCAGAGATTGCGCGTTGAATAAGTGACAAAAACATCACAAACACAAGTGTTCTCATGTCAGATCCCTGATGTACACATATAGCTTGTGACACCTACTGCTGACTGCAATGATATTCATTCTGATTAGAAGTAATGCTATCACATTCCTTACTTGCTTCTCAAATAATATTTTCAAGAAATTGTGTCATTTCCACAATCCAGAGTGGACCCTACCATGATCTCACCTTAAATCAACAAAGTTACAGAGCTGCCACTTGCTCACTCTAATGAGTGAAACAGTTAAGTGCCATTCAGAGTCAGCCAGGAGTCTGCATGAATATGGAAAAGCGAGGCAGGAGGGCAGCAGAAAGTGAGAGTATAATCTTTTATACTGAATTAAAAATTAAAAAAGAAAAAAAAAAGAAAATTTTAACTGCTATAACAGTTTTCTGGTATTTCATCTCATGCAAAAAAGGAGAATTAAAATTCCCAGAAATTAAAATCACTGAAAACCAGGGAGTTATTTTTAATTAAATAATAAAACCAGTGTTTTCCTTTTTTTTCTGCCTTGTAAAAAAGAATGCGAGGAAGGAGAAAGAGAACATTTCTTTTACTTTTCTTTTTTTGCAATGAATAATGAGGGTTTTCTGACCAATTCTTCCAGTAAGCTATCTCATTGGACGCGATGTGGCAACAAGGATCTGTTATCCATTGTGGTTTCAGGGCTGAGAATGGATTGGATTGTCTTCTCTGTTATTCTAGCCCCAAAGTATATTTTAAATACCCTTAAAGAGAATGAAAATTCTTCTCATACCAGCGACAGGGAGGAATGGCTTTAGAAATTACTTTCATGTTTCCAACTGTTTTTGCCTTTTTCTCCTTCCGAGTTCTTATTTTTCTCTGCTTGCACAAATGCAAGGGGATACCTTTGTTTAAAAGATTTTTGGAATACGACACTTGGTGATCCATCATCAATCAACAAGGATACCCAGATACGTGTTTCTAGTAAGCAGCGACTGTTTTGGTTACTTCCATGCACTTCATTCCCATCAGAGACAAATCAGCCACACGAAGCCAGTTTGAAGGGCTGGCTTAAAAGCATGTATCTTCTTAAAAGCTATTCTGACTGGTCCAGACTGGCACCATTTCAGTGCTTGGCCTACAATGGTAACTTAGAAATTACCTTTTACCTCGCTCCCAGATTGGTTAGGACCAGGCATGTGTTTTGAAGAGAAAATCAAAGCCCTTAAGAAAAATATTTTTTCTTTCGTAATAGAAACCAACCAGAATTTTACCTTGGCTAAAGGGTTTTATTGAGATTTAAGAGAACACTAAAACCTTCCAAGCACACAGAACTCGTTAACACTCACACTCAGTGCTTTTGTAGCGGCAGTGACAAGCATTATCAGACTTATTTCACACGTAAAGGAAGACAGGAGAGAAATGACATATCTGAGGTGAAGATGCAAGAATTCTTCATACTGAACTGCATGAAACCCAAAGATGAAGACAACCTTGCCACTTGCACCTAATAATTTCAAAGCATTTTACAAGCCACATTGATCCCATCTTCTCTGCTGCCCCAAGACAGGAAACCACTGGCCAATTTTAGAGTTGTTTGGAGTAATCTGAAGCCAGGGGGTTAAGTGATCAGTCCCAGGCTGCACTGTGAGCAGGCAGTGGCTGAGGACCACATCCAAATTGCGATGTCCCAGCCACCAGAGCAAAGAGAAGTACTGCTCTGGAGAGGGCTGGAAGAGAAACAACTTGGGAAAACTAACAGTACACTTACCCTAGAAAGTTTTACCCTCTTCTTTGTGCTTTTGTTGGCAGGGGAAAATAAAAACTATGCATGTCAGAAGAGCTTTCTCTCTCCTAATTAAGCCTCCCTTTGGTTATGCCCTGAACATTGGAGTTATAATCCTGAGCACACAGTGGCCTTGGGTAGAGAATTTGGCCAGTCTTTTTCACAAAGTATGAATGCGTTCAGACCTTTCAACACTGCTCCAGCCCCTCTCTAACCTTCAGACTAAGCAATGCATTTTCAAAGCCATAATGAGCTAAACCTGCGAGATAGGAAACTACTCCTGCTGCCTGAGAAGCCTGAGTCCACAGTACCCAAGGTGAATTATTGCTACTTTCTGTTACATCCTTAACACAATCTGGTATTTCCCCATTGGTCCTGACCTTACTGACCACCACAGACCACCTTTGCTCCTCTTTTCTGTCCTTTAACAGCTTTACATGCTTGTCTTTTCACTCTACTTTCTTTGTGTAGTCTCAAGATTTTTTTCTCTTATATTCCCACCTCGTTCCCTCTTTATAACTGGATCTTTGCCTTTACCCACGTATTTCTTTAATCTATGCCTCACCTACCTGGGAAGAAAAAGAGACCCGCTGCCTCTGCATACTGCTTCTCTATTCACCCATTCCTTCTGTTACCAATAACTCCCCACATCTCATTTCAAATTCCACTACTCACCTTCCTGTACCTTCAAACACTACCGAGTGTCAAAAACTCAGCAAGACCAGCAAAGTTTATTAATACCAAGCATGGGGAAAAGTTTTCTGACAGTAGAGGGCTCCTTAATACATCAGACAAAGGCATAGCTAAAGTTAGTCAAATTCAGATTCAAAAAAAAGAAATGGATTTTAAAACCCTCAGAATAATTGTTTTAAAAATGCAGTCATTCCCTTACTTAAAGACTCTAAGATTTCCTGTCTTTCTGAAAGATGTTCTAGCTCACCAGAAGGTAAGAGCTTTAAGAAATTCAGTAGGCTTTATCATACAAAGGAAACCAGACAGGGCTCTCAGAAAGGTCCTTGCTGCCTGATCATCTTCAGAGATTAAAAGGCACCTATGTCCAATTTGATTGCCTGACTTTGCTTGGTAGTCTTCCCTCTTGTTCCACCTGCTAGTAAACGTTGGATAGTTTGGGACAACTCCTTCACTCTTCAGCTACAATGATATTTTCCCTGTCTGCAAGGGTTATGCTTTCCCAAGCCAGGACTTCACGGCTGCCTTGAAAATGGAAATTGTGAGGATCTAAATGAATGTATTCTCCTAACATCCATTTGTACATTGAGAAAAAAACTGAGCAACATTTACTTTTCAAGAGCCTTTTCTCATTTTACAGGTCCAGTCCCTGCCCCAGCTTCTGCTCAGGGCTCTTCCAGACCGTCCCCAATAAAACTGACCTAGTTCTCCGTGGCTCACTGAGGTCCCCAGAAGCATCACTAAGAGCTCAAGATTAATACATTTTTTTCCGACTACATGTTAAAAAGATCTTAGCAGCCACAGAGCTGTGAGGCCCAAGACACATAAAGTTATCAATGACTCAATTTACATTAAATTACCATTTTGAAATGTATCTTTTAAATCATATCTATGAGAATATACAGTCATGTCTTAACTATGGTACAACTGACAGATATGGAACCAACCAGCATTGAATACGTGGACTTTTCAAGGTCTGTTTAAATTCAGTCTAAACTGTGGGTTTATGGCATTGCAAAAATTTACTGAAAAAACATGAGTTAATATTTGTCCAGTTCTTTCACATGAGAAGCGCTGGTACTGTTGTCAAAAAGTCTACTGCGGGCTTAAGTAGCTGTGAGAATGCAAAACAGTTTTAAATGTGAATAGCTTTCGTAACTAATAGCAAGTAGGCAATATAACAGATGGCAACTCACATGAAAGATAAACCACATCTTTATAACAATAACTTACATTCAGAGGGGTAGCGTTTCCCAGAGGTTAAAAGCATGAGACTAGAATCCAGGATTCCCAGGTTATCCTCCTGGCTCTGCCAGTAACTTGCTGTATGAACTTCAAGAAGTCACTCAAAAATCTCTGTGCCTCAGTTTTCTCTTCTGCAATACGGAGATCTTAAAAATATCACCAGACCACCGAGGGTAAAAGGCCCAAGCTATTGGGTTTTGTAATAAGAATTTTGAGACAAATGAAGGTATGGAAGAACAGTATTTGCTGGTGCCATTATCTGGACATCGACTGAATTGCAAACTGGTTACTACGCTCAACACTGAGCTAATACAGCCAACTCCAGAGTGAGAGGTGGCAGCTGCTTAACTGTGCTCCATACCCTTATGGTATGCTTCAGGCCAGGAAGTGAATATTGCCCTATGCAACTGGCACTTCAGAGGGAATTCGATGAGAGCAAATACAATTACCTTCATTGAAATTTAGCCAGGAGATTATGCAAACTTTAACAGCAGTCTGAATCTCTATTTTATATCTCTGACAAAAGGGAGCACCTACAGCTCTCCAGGTTTCTGTCATCATTAGTTGGCACATTACTGCGTTTTGATCAAGAACAAGATTGGTTCTCACTCACTGACTTTGCTTTGTGCAGCTCTACAGAGTTCCACAAAGGTCCTTCAAAGCAAGCACCAGAACAGTCTTACGCTGCCTGACATGAGCATAATACAAAATGAATAAGCTGCAAATAAATGTTCCCTTTTGCTTTCCACTATGAAAACTATAAACTTTTAATCTTTTTATTATTATTATTATGAATGATGAATTTTTAAATGTATGAGTAGGAGAGACTCTACTCAGAGAGGGTCCATTTTTGCCATGCTTGACAGGCAGAGTTTTCCCCTGACTGGCAAAAAAATTTAATGAAAATAGAAATTAAGAGTATTGGATCAGGAGGGAAAAAATGGTTACAGAGAGAAACATGCCTTACAGGGTACATCCTGGTGCTTCAGCGATGCACCAGCAGTGGCTCAAACTAAAGCTCAAAACCAGCTTGCTTCCTTGTCTCATGGTAGGGAAGGCTGCCTCAAATGAGCTGTTTTACTTTCTCCAGCTGCATAAGGTTATTGTGGCATTGATAATTTTTTGTGGCTTCGGAAGATTGTGGGGATATATTTCAACAAGCCAAAAAAGTCACAAATTAGAAAAAAAATAAAAAGCATACAGAACAGCTGATCTCACTGAAGAAGACTCTGGCATCTTCCTGCACAGAGTTTTCGCTGGTATTTCCTGATTCTCCAGCCAAAGAAACCATCACTAAACCCTTTTTTTCTGGGAGGAGGGAACAGAAATTATTTCTCACGCTAGCTCTTTAAGCTTTATGGGACATGTAGTTGAGATTAACAGGTCAAAGAGTTTTAGGAGTCCTACTCAGAGGACTATGCCTGAAGAATATTCTATGCAACTAACTTAACTGTGGTCTCCAGATGGTCAAAACTGAAAAGGCCATCTGAGCAAAAATCAAGTTTTGGAAAGTGCCATGAGAAATTCTACCCAGAGGATGTGGATTCTGCTTGTGCTGGCTTCAGTGGAAACAGAATTATTCTGATTTATTAACTATTTTTCTTTTTAATCTTAAGTTCATACAAAGAAATATCTGGAAATTCCATGTTGTTATTTTCAAAACTGATGAGCTCAAATCACAAAATCTGGATATGGATGCCGAACAGTGCCAGAAGTTCAGGCGAGTTTGGACCAAGAAGGCTGGCTCAGGCAAGTGTTGAGTGTTTTCCCAGGATTTTTTGAAGGCCAATACAAGGGTTTCAAAGAGAAGAGAGGCATGTGCAACATGGCAGAGTTACAGAAAAACATCGCTTGGAATTTCCTGGGTTTTTCGAGATTAAAATTGTGAGCTTAATTAGTTTAAGGAAATTAGCTCTTTGCAATTTTCATTTTGCATTGAAGAAACACAAAAAATTAAAAATAGAATGAAAATCGAAAAATTAATGGGTTTCAGTAATTAGTTAATCAGAAAATGCTCCTGTCTTAGTGTGACTGCCCAACACACATTAAAAAAGAGAAGAAAAAAGTAACCATGGCTTTCCTCATACTTTCCAAAATAATATAAGCTTCACCTCTGTGCTTGGAACAGCTACTTGACATTTCAATTCAGCTCATTTTTTAGTGGCAAGCCACTGAAATCAGTGTCCAGGTTGAAATAACATCTCACCATAACATTAACACAGATGTAGTATAGATACATGCATCCTGGCAAAAAATAAACCAGAATTTGTTCCTCCTACAGGCCACATCATCACATTTACATGAGTTACACGCACTAATGAAATGTTAAATGGAAGGGAAACTTCTTCTGAGAGCAGACCTTTTCACCAAGTGCTGAACTCGGGATCTCTGACATCTGAAAGCAGCAGGACAAGTTATTACTCTGTAGGAAAACGCATTTCTCTTAACAGTGGTGATCCAATCTGAGGCCTCACAAGCCGCACACTGGTGCACTAAAGAGGCATGTTAGACAAGCTGTTTTGTCCCTTGGCTATCACCCTCCACAGCACTGAATAGATCCGGATTGGGCTGGCTTAGAAAAGAAGTCAGATGAAAGCAGTAAAGTTAAGCCAAGTCAAAACACAACTTTGGTGCAATTACACTAAGTCCAAGTTATGCTAACAAAAATTCGGCAGCGCCGAGCCTGGTCTTCTCTGCCCAGCCCAGAGCTACACTTGCAGCCATGAACTGCAGTGCCCAGCTTTCAGCTTTCCACAGCTCTTTGCTATATTTATTTAATGAGGTAGCTAAATATGTGTTTTATCATTATTTGAGCTTACAGCAACTCTGAAATAGAATAATCTACTCCGCAGAAAGTCACAGAAATTTGAGGAGAACGTTTTTCACTTAAATCAAGATGCTGAGCAACAAACCACTGAAATGGCCACAAATTTTGAAGAAGCCTTCTACCTTGCACTTACACGGCTCTTGAACTTCAACCTCACTGTTGATCTGTTTACTGATTGCCAAGTCAACTAAATCCACGGGCGGCTACCAGAATGAGCTCACAAATAAATGCGCGCAGCTAGGACTGCCCAGAGCACTGGAGCGTGCGTAGAGTAACGAGGAACATCATGTACCGTGCATGAACAGCACGCAATTTTTAAACATTTGTAACACTTATTTCAAAACCAGATTTCTTTCAACTAACTCTTTAATTCCCTCCTCAGGACCACAAACGTGCCTAAGCGCAGAATATTAAAGCAAAACTGGTTTCAAGTTGCTAGAGGAAGACAGAAGAGGAAAGAAGCCTCAAAACACCGTCCGTGGTCAAAGAGCCTCTTATTCCTCATTGAGATGACTGGTAAAAACTAAATGAAAAGAAATGGTCTGTTGTTGAGAACAAAGAAGAGATATTGTTAATCTTCTGAAGGAACTGGAGGTATATACAAATAAAGTTTCAGATTGCAAGAGTCATCTCAACTAAGATCATCTCCATTAAAATGAGTGGATCCTGCGTACTCCAGTGGGATGCTGTGCTGTGCAAGGGCACATTCCAGAGTGCCTAGTTTCCAATGCTGATTCAAGGGGATCACCCTAAATGCTGATGTTTTAACTCTGCTTTTCATTAACCCTTTCTCAGGAAAACCTGCACTGACTTCAGTGGGAAGGTGTCTCAGTTAGATGAGAAGCAAGAAACACCACCACCTAGCAGGGAGACCTCAATATGGTTCAATACACCTACAGTATGGCTGAAATACAGCTGTTTCTGGATTTGTAACAAAAAACCCTCTAGTCTCTATTTGCTTCACTTACAAGACTGCTTCTGTATACTGGCCTAAACATACACTGGAGAGGAAATGCTAAAACTTACAGACCTTCGGCTACACTAACAGGACTATCAGCACAAAATGTATATGATTCATATGTATTTTGTATATGCAAAATACTCCCGTACTCTCTGCCAGAGCATGGTGGTCGGCCCGCACGCAGCCAGCTGCTGAACAGTGCAAGCCGGTGGAAGGGCTGGCCGGCCAAAGCATCTACCCCTGATGGAAAGCCCCGGTAACTCCTTTTTGTCTCTACAGTGCAAACAGGATTTCGGCTTTGATGATCCTACCAAATTCAGATCAAAAAACCACACTCAGTTCCACAAAAAATACAGCAGTAATTACAAAGGGAGCAAAGTTGTGTAAAAAGCTCATTTTCTGGTTTGCTTGCCAAAGTATATCACAATTCAGGTTTTACGAAAGTGAAGCAAACAAAACCCCAAACACTTTAAATTCCTCCCAGAAAATCTAATCCTCCCCCCTTCAAACCTTCTCATTTTGAAATGTTTTTAGGGATTTCCCTGCTTTTCCTTTAAAAATCAGTTCTTAAAAATTGTCAAAATAAATCCTTAGCTCAAAAACAGAAGTGAAAACACTGCGTAGGAAAGTATCAAAACAAAACATTACCTCTCTTTTGGCAAGACAGACCTTTTTTCTTGCAACAATTTAATACATTTGATAGCAATTCATTGTTTCTATTGATGTGACTTTGCATTTTCAAGCAAAAAGTTTTGCAGCCGTGTTTCTCTAAATAATACATTGTGAAAGACAGCACAAAGAGAGAAAAAAGTCATCTCCTATACCTAAAACATGACTCGGTATCAGAAATACTGCTGCCATAAGGCTACTTGGCTATACATCTCCGACTGGTAGCTGCTGTATGGCTCCCTCCATCCTATTATTAGGCAGCAGCGTTCTGGTACAGGAAACTTTTATGGGTGGCGTACACAAAGCACGTCTAATTTCTACCTCGCTCTGCACTTCATCCTCTTGTTCCTTCAGCACGTTTCATCTCCTTAACAGGCTTAACTCCCCCTCTTTGCTCACCTAAATACAGCAAAGCTGGCATAGGGATGGCTACCTGACAGCTTTTCAGACTCGGCATGGAGAAGGTGCCCAAATGAAATAAATAAATAACCCAAGGAAAGTTTATGAAAGTGAAACAAACGGTGCGGAGTGGCAGGAGCAGCAGCAGCAGGCAGCTCTGTACTCCTCCTACACTGACACAGGTATATCCCAACTTCACCCACTCAGGCAAGAGAGACAGGAGGACATACACGAGTGTGTACGGACACACCGGGAAGTGCCAGAAAGGGTGGAAGAAGAGGTAAAGAGAGAAAGAAAACCAAAAGGTGTTATTTATTTTTACAACTCGACAATGAACTTCAATTTTGGCAGAGGATTAAAAACAGCCCTGGGAAATGATTAAGTTTTGGGGCTGGGTTCTTTTTCTTTTCCCTTTTCTATAAAGCTTCAGCACAAAAAGAGAGATTATAAAAGGGATACGCTTGCACGGGCACACATAAAATAGGGGGGGAACTGGGGAGAAGGAAATGAAAAGAAAACAAACAGCCTCCTAACAGGCCCATACTGCTAACGGGAGTCCAAATAAAGAGTCATATGATATCTGATAGTGCAGGACACGTCGCCAGGAGCTGGAGCGGATTGCCTGCAGGAAGAAAGAGCCAGTGTGTTACTGCTCAAAGAGCTTTTCTTTCCCCTTTTTAGTATTTTTTTTCTTTGGCCCTCTCTCTCTTTTCTCCTGTACTGTGAATGTGCTACTCTCAGGTCAGGTCCATGGAGTCCCCCAAAAAAGACAGCTATCGTCTTTCTCCCTACTTCTGGAAGCAGTGACAACTACTGGAAGATGCCTTCTAGTTCAGATTAAGGGGGGTTAAATCTAGGTATCAGCTCTGTTATGTCCTCCCTCTTCTGCCACTATCTTCACAGTTGCAGATACAAAATGCTCACAAGGTTAGATAAAAAAATAATAGTAATAATAATTATTATTATTAAAGAAAAAAGGGGGGGGGGAGAAAGAGAAAAGAATCAGGCAGAAAAAAAAAAGAGACTGCTTATCCTATGGAAAACTTCAAAGGCCAAGTCCCATTTCTGTGCTCTTTTGTTTACTTTTCCTGTGATTTTTTTTAATGGCCTTTTTGGAAAGTGGGAGAGCAAGAGAGAAAAGTCACAGAAAACATTCACGCCATGAAAAACATCAGGAGTTGGGAAAACTCTCTGGGGGAACGAGGAAAGTGAGGATTTTAAATAAAAGGCAGGCATTCGTAATTTGCCAAGAGTTCCTCTGTTTGTTGCATTTGCCAGCAGAAAGACCAGCTCCTTTTGGTGGTCCATCCCTCTCTGTCAAGCACTGCACATTAAACTGAGGAGCCCGCAAAGTACTTCTGACTCGACGCGGGTATTGCTGTTACTCATGGAAATGCAGAGCATTACCTGCAGTGAAGGTACATGGACTAAGAGCAGGGGACTTGAGGCCACAGCCACCCCCAACGTCTGCTGGGGAAGCTGTGCCTGCTACAGCTTTGGAGAGGGAAGAGCCCCAGGTAACAGAGCCGGAGGAGTGCAAGCTCTCAGCCTAGACACTGGTATGAAAACAAACTGTTTTAACTGGTAGTTTCACTTGTCGTGGACAGTTTCCCTTTACTTTTGCAAGGGATAGGCTGTATCCTGCACGACTTTTTGCCACTGTAGGGTACTCTCACTCCTTCAGTGGGGCAGGCAGAACCCAAGGATGGATTTTCTCCCCCTCCATCATTTGAGGAGATGTAAATGGACTAATTCTCCGTGTACATTTAGACAACGCATAAATGTAGCTTAAAAACAGTGCCACAGATACGTATGTGTTACCTATGTAGCTGCACCAGACAACCTCTTCTGAGGGAAGCCTGCAGCATGAATATAAAAATCAAGGTATTGTAGCAATAATGCCCTGCATCCAGAAACAATCGTCGTAACTCTGTAATAATATTTGATCTAGTTCTGTATATTGTGCGCTTATGATTTTTTTTGGGGGGTGGGGGGAGGGATTACAATATACGTCTTCCTCTCTTGTTTTCTGTACCACTGCTAGAAGATGCAGTTTTTAGACTTGTAATTTGTCAAAGCCAGGAAAATACAAATCAATAAAGGAAGGAAGGCAGAATTTGGCTAAAGAAAGCACTTCCTGAAGCCACTGAATTTGCAACAGTATATATTCTCAGACATCCTAAATATTGTACAGGATGCACAGTAGAGAAGATACCCTGCATGTTTGTTATACGTTATATGCAATAAAATTCCAATCTAAACATCTCTTTCAATGTGATGCATTATTCCGTTCTATACTACATGTGCCTTTTCCATGTACAAATAGACAAAGAGTGTATCTGTAAGAAATACATTCAGAAGAACAAAAAATCTAGAGTTCGAGGAGCTCTATCCTGAAATCCTCGATTCAGAGCTTGATTAAAGAGCTAAACTCAGGAGGTGAAATGGAGCCCTTTGAGAGAGGGTCCCACCGAACAGGAGGAACAAGCAAACAAACAAACAAACAAAAAAATCCCTGAGCTCCAACTAATCATTCGAGCTGCCAATGAGAGGTGACTTTTAGACAGATGGTCAGGGAGAAGCTGGGTCCGTGGACACAGACGTTAGTGCCCCATCTGTATTTTAGGATCCCAGCTTCAACAAGCCATTACCAACTTTTTTTCTAAGTGACAGAAAGTGAAAGATCTCTGTTCCCACTTTTTCTACCGAAACCACCCCACTTTCCTCTTTTCCTCCCCCTCCAAGTAAGAATTCGCTGCTTGATTAAAGTAAACAGAAACTGTTTGCACTCTAACTTTTTATGCCGTAAAAAAAAAAAAAAAGGGAAAAGGAAGCTAGGTAAGTTGGCAAAACAGCAATCGGATTTAAAGGAAGAGTTTGTAAAAAGGGAGAAAAGAACAACATATCAAACTCACTTGCTCTCGTCCCCCTTCCATTCCTGTCCTTATTAATTCCAAATTACAATTTGGAGGTAAGGGAACTGCATTTTCCTTTCAATCTATTTTGCTGCTGCCACACATTCAGTGCTTTGCTTCTT
>JAOEHY010046781.1:0-12342 GCA_025447955.1 Psilopsiagon aurifrons
CCAATCTTGCACAGAGATGGTAGATATTCAAGTCCTGATTCCTCTGTGTCTAACCCCAGATCTCCTGTAAACCATGCTCAATTCAATAGACTAGAGGATATTCTGCAGTGGGCCTCAGCTCTTCTCTTTGCACAAATACTTAAGTGTTCACTGGAAGAGAGCTGGAGTGTTCATCCCAGATCACTGCTCTAACACCAGGGCATAAGAGCATGTTTTTTCCTCTCTGGCCAAAGGAATATTTAAACACACTGTGCAAAGCAGTGCAGCTGACAGTGAGAAAGCCTGGTGGCAGATGGCTTGCATTCAGAGCACTTGTTCAGCAGACAGAAGACCTAAGATTAAAACCCTGCTCCACATCAGGCAGAAGAGAAGGCATCTAAACCTGAGTCTTCCACCTCCAGGGTGAGCTCTTTCGCCCCTGGGCTACTGGGCGTCATGTCTGCCACCACATCGTCCTCCTCTTCCTCTTTCCGCGTGCAATCTCTGACCTGGTTTAGCTTGCCACTGATTGGAAGAAGGCATCTCCTTGCCACCTGGACTCAGGCATCAGCACTCTGGGGGAAGCCTAGCTTAGTACTCATCCCTCTCCTGGCATTTCCTATGTCATGCACCTGTGCTGCATGACCATCTTGTTCTCATCGTGTAGTGAATGAAGAAAGAGCTTGTGAAAGGCAGTAGGAGCCTGCATGCCAAAGAATGAGAATGAAACCGACATACTACATATTTATTCCTTACTGAATTGCCTAAGTCACACAGGATGTCTCTAAAAGTGGAGGGAACTGCCAGAAGTTCTCACAGGTCCCATGCTCATGTCTGAACCAGGGCCATCTGTCTCTTTTCTTTCTCTGGAAATCCATTTCTACTTTTGGTGGTTTTCTTTGTTGATATAAGCAGCTCTCCATGCCTGGATTGTGACTCTGTTTTCATTTGTTTTTATCAGCCTTTGTGTCTTCCTTTTTGTTCCACATGTATTGTACTATCAACATAACCTGATTTCAGCAGGACCTGATGGAGTCTTCTGGGATATGTTGAAGTTCTTGCAGGATAGGGCCTTTGATAATAAGTATATGTGGCTACTTACTCACTTGAAGTTGGCTGATTACCAGGCCCATCCTGTAATCTCCTGATCAACCCACATACGTTTTTTTGGCAGAAGTAGAGCTATTGTTAACCTGTCAAAATTGTTCCTCACAACATCATGCACCTGAGATTTTTCATGAAGCATTGGCATTTCTGTTCCTGAAGACAATCTTTCACACATGAAAGGGCTACATTTCAGTCCAAAGATTTTTACTGTGGTAGACAGATCTAATGAGAAGCGAGATAATGTGTATAGGGTAGGGCGTCTCAGGGAGGGGAGGATTAATGTCCCAGTGCCACAAGCAGTGATTTATTAAGTGAACCATGGCTGCAGGGTCTGTGAATGGTGTGCATCCTACTCATGTTCATCATACGTTTTTAAGTACTGTTTGTGAGCGACATCTCAGGAGAAAGGAACTCTGTATTAAAGACACCTAACTTCTGGTGGTATGTAGAGCAGGGGAGAGAGAAAACTCCCTGTGGCTTCCTCCTTGACATCTGTTGTGAACAGTGTTTTGGAGGGTGGCTTGAACTCCAAGCGCTTACTAAAATCTGAGTAGAAAGATCAGTTTGGGTAGATTGTCTTTCTCAGGAAGTGACAGATGATGAGCGCTGATATGCAAAATCACTTCATTTTTTGCCTGTGATAACTGGGATTCAGAGCACACTGGTTGGCTGCAGACCAAAAGGCAGAAGTTTGCCACAGGAAAGTCCATAGTGTTGACAGTGAAAAATTAAAGCAGATTTTGCAACTAGTAGTGAGACATAGTTAGAAGTTTTCTCACAAGCTTGAAATGGGCATGATGAATGTAATTTTTAAGGCCAATTACCGCTGAAATGCAATGCTGGCTACTGACTTTCTTTCAAAACTAACCAGGATTTTGGCAGCAAAAAAACAAGGCCAAAAAGAACTTATCTTCTATTTTCTGCAATGCTGAATATAGAAATATCAGTTGTCCCTTTTCAGTAGTCAGTGTGTCAGTTTGTGGCATTCTGGGAATGCTAGTCCACTGCCTGTACTGGCAGATGATGCAAGTGGAAAGACGGGTGTTGGCATTTGGCTCTGGTTGTGCCACCGGTACTGGCAAATATAAAGTGTGTGGAAGTGTATGGAGACAGTGGAAAAATACCAGTGCTTGTGGACTCAAAAAAGAAAGAGTAGGCAGGCATAAAAAAAGTGAGAATTGCCTGGAATTTATTGGTATTAGATTTGCCAGCAAAATAGATAAGATTTGGGCTGTGTGTGACAAATAGGGCTTCTTGATACGCATCTTATCACCAAGTAGTGGCTGTTTGAAGTGCATGCAATTAACAAGGTTTTTTTAGCTCTATGAAGAGCAAGAATTATCCCAATCACGCTGTTTCACCCCCCCAAGCTCTTCAGAAGAGCTCTTCAGAAGCTAAGCTGTGTTTGCCACGGTAGGCAGAGGAGCCAGGGCCGGGCTGCCGCAGGCCTGGCTGAGGCAGAGGCAGGAGAAAGGGAGGAGCAGGGCCAGGGAGCCCCGGGGGAGCAGAGCAAAGCAGGGCCAGGCTGCTCGCCGAGGAGCAGCAGGGCGGGAAGGGTGACTCCTGCGGCGGGGTGGGGTCGGGCAGCCTGAGCCAGCAGCCCCAGTGCCAGGCCGCGCCCCGGCCCTGCCCGCGGTGGCGGCGGGAGGCAGCGCTCAGGCCGGCTTCCCAGGCCTGTGCCGCCGGCAGCGCGGGCGGCTGCGCTGCGGCTGCGGCTGCGGCCCTGGCACTGCCCGCTGGAGCTGCCGGTGGCACGGAGGAGACAGTGCGGGTCGGTTAATTTCATTTGGAAGGATATCAAGAGCGGCGTTCTTATCTGCGGGTTGGGGTGCAACAGCTTCTGTTCCATCGGGACCTGCAGCAGAAGTTAAACATTCAAAACAAGCCATCCAGATAACGTGCATCCAAACGTTTTAGCGGAGCTGTTCCGAAGAGTGTCTAATCACGGCTGACGTTTGGTGGCTCCAGCGACTCTGGAAGATCTGGGAGTACAGATTAATTTATGGTACATGCAGTAAGGCCTATTATGAATCATGAACAGAAGAATGAGCAGGTGATTAGGACTAGATTAAAGAAAAATTAAAGGACGAAAATATAATTAATGTCAGTGAACATTGCTGTATGTGAAATCAATACTGCAAATCTTGTTTGCCACCTTTTTTGATGAGATGGCAAGTTAGTTTGATAAGGAGGATGGAAATGACAAAATTTGACTCAACGTCACATGAGACAGCAGTTAGGAAAAGCTGAACAATATAAAATTTACGTGGCACATGGCATCCTGATTGAAAGCTGGCCAGCTGAGAGGTTCTGGAATACAAATGGAGAATCATCACAGAATCATTTAGATTGGAAGGCACCTTTGCAGGCTGTGTAACCCAGCCCCTTGCTCAAAGCAGTAACAGCTTCAAAGGCAGGTTACTGAAGATCTTGTTCAGTTTGGGATGTCTCCACAGGTGGAGATTCCACAATTTCTTATTTAGTGTGAAAGTTCCTCTTCCTAAAACAGGTTTGTTTTAGCAAAGTTATTTGATAAATGGTTCTTCTATCAATGATGTTTAATACTTTTTCCAAACATATGGGAGGAAGCACAGACTTAGTGGAAATGAAGTTTGCAGAGGAGACTAATGCTGAATAAGCTAGCAAATGTCAAAGGGGTAGTGTCAATATTATCATTCAAGTGACCTTGGATTGCTTGTTTTAACATGGTTAAATATAAAGTAATTGGAGAGAGAACAAAAATCTTAGGTCATTCAGTTGGAATGGACAAATCCACACTGGAGGAAGAGTGATGTTAGAGGGACACGGTAAACAGGGTGAAGGACTTGTCTAAGCAGGAGTTGGTGTGGGTCAGCAAAAACCAAACTTTTGTGACCCTTAAAGATAAAAATATGAGGAAATTAGAGAAGCTGATGGAGTCTCTGTCTATACTAATCAGTGAAGCATGCCAGGTTCAGTTCTGTGTCTGCGAGGTCAAGTGGAGTAGCACAGCTTCCCTCCATATACCTAGACTCTTCCAGACACAGTGGCCTCATCCATACTGCTTGCTTGAACAACTTGTCCCATGCTATTCCTCAAACCATGCTCAGCATTGTCTGGTAGAGGGGCTGGTTCATCACATATTCCCAAAATGTGCTATGAAACTAACTGTGATACACAGTGAGCAAATGTGTGCCCATACTTGCACCCATGTTTAGTTTTCTCATGCTCGTAGTTTTTTATTTAGCACAGGTTTACAATTGCTGGCGTTCAGTGTTGAGTCTGGGCATTCACAAGGCAAGAAGAATGCTATCATGCTAGGAAGGGTGCAGTTGAAGTCCTGAGGAATGGCAAAATGTGCTTCATAATGCTCATATTTTACTGGGGAGAACATAAAGGAGGGTCCTGGTTGTAGTCTTGTGAACAGTGCTTTGAGAGTATTGTAATGAATTCCTCGGTGGATCAGGTGTGTAGGAGGCTCTGATGGCCAGGAGTTGAATCAAAACAAGCTTTGACAAGAAGGAAGACCTCAGTTTCATAGCTCTAGTCTTTTAAGTAGGCATTTTCCTAGTAGACTTTCTGTAGTTTAAGATGGGATTCATGCAACTCCTATGGGCTGTGCAATGTATGAGGGCAGGTTAGATGACCCCAATGGATTCATAATCTTTTAATTAATTAATGGGATTTTGAGATATGTGTGAAAGTTTGGCACTTTGATTCTGTTGTTCTGCCAAATGAGGGGACTGATAGAGCTTCAAGGCTTCACCTTTCATTGCTACTTATATACTGACTGGGAAGATTCCCAGCAGAGAATGGAAGTTCTGCCTTTTTTATACTGCTACTGATAATTTTACCATTCTCATTTCATTGTATGTTATAGAGGCACTGTAGAATCTAATTGTTATAGAAGATTTTTCTTCTTTGTAACATACTTCGTAATTTTATTTTTGGCATTTATGCATTTATTTTTCTATCAATCCCTATCTTCTGGTTGGTAATTGCAGTGGGTTTGTGTGGTAAAGTTTTGGTGGGGAGGGGCCTACAGGGGTGACTTTTGTGAGAAGCTGCTAGAAGCTTCTCCCATGTCCTAAAGAGCCAATGCCAGCCAGCTCTAAGACAGACCCACCACTGGCCAGCACTGAGCCCAACAGCCTCAGTGGTAGTGCCTCTGGGATAATGTATTTAAGCCAGGGGAAGGACTAAGAATGTGTGGGGAACAGCTCTGCAAGCACCGAGGTTAGTTCAGAAGGTGGTGGTGGGGGGTGTGCTCCAGGCTCAGGAACAGAGATTCCCCTGCAGCCCATGGTGGGGCAGCTGTTCCCCTGCAGCCAATGGAGGACCTATGGTGGAGCAGAAATCCACCTGCAGCCTATGGAGGACCTCACGCTGGAGCAGGAGAACACCCAAAGGAGGTTGTGACCCTGTGGGAAGCCTACATTGGTGCAGGTTTGCGGGTAGGACTTGTGACCCTGTGGGGGACCCATGCTGGAACAGCCTGTTTCTGAAGGACTGCACCCCATGGAAGGGACCTGCACTGAAGTAGTTCATGAAGAACTGGAGCCCATGGAAAGGACCCATGTTGGAGGAGTTTATGGAGGACTGTCTCCTATGGGAGGGACTCCCAGGCTAAGAGTGTGAGGAGCACTCCCCTGAGGACGAAGGAGTGGCAGAGACAACGTGAACTGACCACAAACCCTATTACCCATCTCTTTGTTCAAATTTGGTTTATTTCTTACTATTTATTTCTCTGATTTGATTGGTAATGAATTAAACTAATTCTCCCCGAGTTGGGGCTGTTTTGCCCATGACAGTAACTGGTGAGGGATCGCTCCCTGTCCTTATCTTGACCCATGAGCCTTTCATTGTATTTTCTCTCCCCTGTGCAGCTGAGGAGGGGAGTGACAGAGCAGCTTTAGTGGGCACCTGTGATCTAGTCAGGGTCAACCCACTACAGTAAAAATTACTATCAGCTTCCTTTTTCCTTCATAGGAGCTAATTTAGTATCTGGCTTTACAGTTCCTTCCTATGGGAAGGGATGTTTGCCCTTGGCATTTTGAAACTGTGGCTTGTTGAACATAGAAAGTACAGTTTCTCAAGAATTTCCAGTTACCATTCATACATTTTTGTTTGCATTTTTATCTCATTTGATTTAGCTCATAACTATTTTCTACTTAGTGGCATTTGTCCTTTTAAATCACAAGGTGAATAGATTACAGGTTTGGACTTCACTGTCCTGGCATGTAACTCACGGCACATAATTCCTTTTGCCAAAAATACAGTTCTGTGACCAAACTATCTTTAATCAAATTCTAGTATAGATTTACCTTATATCAGATGCAAGTAATTTTCAAATTATGAAATTATTATATGTAGTTTCGCATTTGTTCAGTGGCAATAGAAAATATTCAGCATGCTTCATTCAGATTGAAGATCTGGGTGATAATACGGTTTTCTACTCTGGCACCACACATAGCTGATTATGGATCTAGTCATCTAGCTAATTGATTTGATTTGACAGTCTGCAAAACAGACCACCTGCTCACTCCTCTTGAGCTTCAGAAGTGACAATATGAATTCATAAGCTTTCAAGATAATGTTCTTCCTTAGTGCCAGCAACTTGGACATTAGTTGTAGGAGTACACCTTTAACAGGAGACAAAGAGAGCAGCTTGACTGCAAAGAACCTACGGTGGCCAGGCTGAACACACAGACCAAATGGGCAGATCTTTGCCAAGCTCTTTAGCTGTGATTTCTGAGCTGCATATGTGTGATGTTGTACCTTACACAACATGCAAGGCCATCTCCCCTGTTCCCTGTGCCTACACAGATCCTAGCAATTCGCTTTAACATACTCATCATGCCAGGCTCTGTAACACTGTCACATTGCTCATAGTTGTGCAACTTCAGTCCCTCTCATCTATTATCCAGCTCTTGGTTCTGATGATTAGACAATTATATTTTTCTTCTTTTTGTGTCCTTTGGCTTCATGACTAATTTTGTTCTCAGCATCTTGATTTTGATGAGTGTTTGGGTCTCCCTTTTCACTCATTCCTTTTTTATTAGTTTGCTGCCTTCCTAACTCCTACAGCAGACTTGTCTCCTCAAAAGGAAGTTTTTCTGCAGGTGTGGAGGCCAGCTGAATGCCCAGCCCCTTCTCCCTCTGTTCCACCATTTCAAGACCATATAGTATTTTAAGTGTTGAAAAATTAGGGAACTGTTTCCCATCTATTCTCCTTTGGGCATGAGCCATTAAGGGTTTCTGAAAATGAATTCTCCTTTGGTTTATCCATGTTTTGTACAACCTCCTGAATAGGCAGTAGGTCAGTCCCTTTAGGATGGGATAATGAGAATTGGTGGTAATTACTGCTTGCAAATATAAACAGTCATGCCCATGTGCTGAAGTGACTTAACTAATGCCAGCCAATTAAAAGCAATGAGAGAAAGATCACAGCTCCTGGACTGATGCAAACACTGGTAGCCAGTAAACAGAACTCTTTGCCTGGAAGAACTGAGCTGACTAAGGATGCTTTTGCTAATGTTACATGACCTCTTTTGAGTGCTTTCAGGTCTTCAAAGCAGTCACGATCCACACTTTGAGAAACAGTAGTGGAGAATGATGAACTTCATGGGAGGCTTCTCATTAGTAAGAGAAGACAAAACAAAGAGGTGCCTCAGTCCTTGCTAAGAAAATGGTATTTCTGAAATCCATCTGGATCATAAATCATCAAAGGACTCTCTGCAACAGACCCACTTGCCTCTTCATGCACAGAAATGACCGTAATGTCCCATGTATACTGACAGACCTCTCTCCTTTCCTGTAAAAGTGTTAAAAATCATCTGCACTGTGTTAGTGAAGTTACAGTCTGATTCCTATTAGAGTCAATAGCAGGTCTTCTCTTAGGCTGAGGGATGCAGCAGCTTGCAATTTTTTTCATCATTGGGATCCCACAGAGGAAGATACTCTTTATAGGTTAAATTTTCTGCATGGAAAGCACATGAAAGTGCAGAAGGCTTTCCTTAGTCTTGCTGGAGGAAAAGAAGGCCAGGGCATGCTGCTTCTGGCACTAACAACTTTTGAGGATGGCATACTTAAAAGAGGAATTCTAGAGTGGAACTGCACATGACCATTTTCAGCAAAGCTTTTTAGATGCATCCTGCAGCACTGACATCAATGAGACATTCACGGGACAGGATGGAGCTTTAGTCGTTTGTTGGCTGCAATTCTCTGTGACATTTTCAGAGGCTGCCTGAGGTCAGTGCAGTACCTAAGGATAAAGAACAGCAAACTTCAGCCGCCTAAATAGCAAAGTTAACTATCTTTTACTTCAGAACTTTTTCATCTTGAATATTTAGAGAAATTGTGCACTTACTGCAAGTGAAGTTTTTGCTCAACAAATTAATTCCTTGAACTGTTGCTAGGTGTGGTTCAAAACAGTCCTAATTCTACCAGTATAGCCTCTTAAATAACAATAAAACATGACTCTTCAAGGAATTAGAAATGTGTTTCAACACTGTCCATTCTGCTGGCATAGCTTTGTTGGTTTGTTATGTTTTGTATTAGTACTGTACATAGATACAAGCAAATACTCTACTTGTACAAAATTACTGTCTACTATCAGAAAAGACATTCAACACAAATCATATCAAAACTCTGCATCACATACTGTCAATCCTTAGTGATTAGTGATTTAATAAAGTATCCATTATCTACTGTGTGCAAGTTTACAAGTCACATCCTATATGCATGTGCTTAACGATAAGTTACTTCATTATTTCACTGAATTGGTGAGGCTAATTACAACTTAAAAGTGCAAATCATCTGTGGACCATCAGAGTCCTAAATTAAACATTCCCATTAATTTAACAGTGTAAATCTATAAATTTAACACTATTACAACAGAGAAAAGACTGTAATATATGGCTCATATAGTGAGTCTATAAAGGGACTTTTAAAAATGAATAGTTTGGTTTTTTTAAAAAAAACAACAGAAACAAGGAGAATAAAATGGCTTAGCATATTTTACAGAAAAAATTGTTAAGCAAAATACTGTTAAGCAAATAATCCTGTATTTAGTACTACATTTAGGCTCTTAAAACATTAGCAAAAGACAAAGGTTGTAACTATATTTTCAATAGTTTATTTTTTTCAATTAACAACAAATACTTGCTTCTAGGAAGTTTCAATTTGGACTAATTCATTAATTAACCTTAGGGGTGGGCAGGGGTGTAGGTTTGAGAGCATTTTGGCAAATACTAATCTATACAGTGATACCAACCGCTATGCTCTTTCTGGATCACAGCTTCATATTTTGAGGTTGTTACAAAAACCAGCAGGAGACAAGATCATATCAAGGCCTTTCCTAAACCTGGAATACCAAAAATCAAGACAGTGCTTTTTAAAAATAAACTTAGATTTGGCTTGCATTTTGGTAGGCAGCTCCCACATTTCCATGGAGCAGGAAGGGATTAATATTGCCTCCCTGCAGGCAGGAAGGCAAGTTGCCACCCTTCACTCTGTACGTGCCAGTGCAACCCAGGGAGGAAGGAGGGGAGGATGTTTGGATGGATGAAATAAAGAAGAAAGGAAGCAGGGCTGGAACTGCACTGCTATGTGGATGGATAGTGGATGATGTCTACGACAGAGATTACCTCAGGGGATGGCCCCAGGTTACGATCAGAGTTGTTAAAAAGAAACATGAAGAGTGGGCTGAGTCTGTTTATTTTTCTGGCAGCAACTGGAGGAGTTTTAACATGATCTTCATTTATCTTTGGGCTTGCTGATTTTGACCATATCTGAGTAATTTAGCAGGTGTGCCCACCACTCCCCTGACTTGTTTTAAATCCTTTTTTCATGTTCAATCCATTTATTCCGAGGGAGTTTTTAAAAATCTGGCGCTTGTTACTTTTGATTTCCCCAGGGGTGCTGAGGTGTGTGTGTCTTGCTTTGGATTCTTTGTGTAGGTTTTATGGATGCACACTGAAATAAGTTTGGTTTATTATTCCTTGCACAGCTTAGTGTGAAAAATGATGGCATGCTTAGGACATTTCAGGGAAGTTTTTGGTCATTTTGGGTGTCGTGTTGAGCTCTTGAATGATGAAAACAAGCGTCATCTGTGGCAATCTCCACAGAAGAGCACTTCCCTTGTTATCTTGTTTTTCCTGTCTTAAGAGTGTTTCACAATGAACACTTAATGTGACCAAAAGCGATGCAATCAGGACAACTGGGCTGCAAAAGGTCTAGGATTACAAGACAGTGATGGTGTGGTTACATGGGCAGCATGTGAGTAGCTGGGTTACTCTTGCTTCGCTGGGGCTGTAGAGCACATAGACATTAAGGAGAAGTAGGTGTGTGCAAATGGGTGCAGCAAACCAGCCAGAGATCTGAAGTGATATTTCCAGCCCAGTGTCCCAAAAGCCTTCTGAAAGTTTCTTTATTCTGGACTTTTTTTCTGGATTCCACAACATTTCCCCTTCTTCCCTTGAAAGCTGCAGCCTGGCACCTTATTCCTCCCCAGCACTACAGGAGGATGGAAGTGCAGCTCCTCTCTTGACAACTGATCTGGATGCAGACAGATATTAGGATAGATTCTGACCACCATTTCAGCTCAGCAGTTTTACTCCTGCACTTCCAATAGCGTAGTATTGGTATGACTCCAAATTGCTTTCTACCAGTCCTGTAGCCATTAGTTTTGTCTTAGTAACGAAAAGTGTGAGTAGGAACCTTTAAAATACATTCCTTTTTTTTTTTTTCCCCTCTCTGAAAATGTTTAAACCAGGCTTGCAGTATGGTTTTATACCTTGTCAACTGCTTGCAATATTACATTACCCTGAGATTGGTTTCATATTTTAAAGTCTCTGTCTGGAGTGCCTTGTGGTTTTTACTACTCTGTGGGGACAGTAGCATCCCAGTGCTGCAGAGCGAAGTGCTTTGAACAGAGTGACAGCCTGCAAGCCCCACGTTAGGCAGCTTAATAACTATTCTGTATGGTCATGGCTTGTGAAGTTCCTTTGATTTAATGGCCATAGGCCAAAATCATATACCAGAATATCTCCTCTGGAGATGTGCCCCTTCTGTGGGACTCTTCAACTTAATTTTTTACTTTTTAGAGACAAATAGTGAGCACATGCTGCACTGAGCAGAGCAGCATGAAAACAACTGAAAGAAGCATTCAATAACAAAACACATTCTGCAGTACATCTGGTGAGAAACTGTATTGGCCAACTTGTTGTGAGTAGATTTGACGTACTTGCACAACTGCTTCATCTTGGGCACTACTTTTTCTACTTACTGAACTTCTTTTTCAGATTTGTGTTCCATGCACATTCATAGCCATGCCCTGGGGTGTTTGCACAAATGATGTTTTAGACATGTAAATCTGACTAATAACACACCCACCCACGGCTGGCAACCAAGCTCTGCAGCCTGACACCAAGGGATGATCTAATCCCAGGAGGTATCTCTGGCCTGAAGGAAAGCAGGGAGGGAAGGGTGGCTTCTCCAGCGAGTGAGCCACACTCTGTGGCTCTTAACTTAAGACTTGCTCATCGAGCAAAGCACTGAGAGAAGTGTGGGCCTTTCAATAACCATGTCTGGTTTGTGAAACACCTCCTGTACCATGTCTGCCTTCAGTGCTAACACGCAGTGAATACACCTCCTCAATCTGACACTGTTTTTTCTAGATTTCCAGGGGCCTCTTCCTTTACACAAATTCATTCAGGTTTATGGATGGGCCAGCATAGAAACTGAAATTTTATCTTTTCCAAAGATGGCTTTTTCCTGATGCTCTGCCCATTTGTTTACTGCTGATCAGGAATGACTACCTGAAGGGGGAACTGGTGATTTGTTCCAGCAGGCACCTGTGCTGTTGTAGGAATTGTACGCAGCCTCACTAGTTACTGCCAGCTGTGGCAAAGTGGTGTCTGTGGAAAGAAAACCTTGCCAAAAGGTGATCAAGCACATCGTATGTGCAAATCAGGATACCTCCATGAAAGCCAGCAGAGTAAAAAGTCTTGGGCCTCTGTTGAGTTGTGTCACACCCTCTACTCTCCCTACCCCCACATCAGCATCAGAACTAATAGAGAAAAAACATAATTTTTGGTTCGGTTTCCTGTTTTCAGATATGAATAATATGAATGTAGAAAGATGGGAGAATTTGGAAGAATGGACTCATGAGAAAACCAGCATTGTCTCTTCCATCATGTTTGAAAAATCATGGCAGTCAGGTGAAGTTCCTGATGACTGGAAAAAGGGAAATATAACCCCCATTTTCAAGAAAGG
>JAOEHY010046781.1:23144-42116 GCA_025447955.1 Psilopsiagon aurifrons
TAACTAAAACATTGGTGTTATCAGCACTGCTCACAAGCCGAAAGTCCAAAGGAAAAAAAACAACACAGCTCCACACCAGCTACCAAGAAGGAGAAAAATGACTGCTACTGCCGAACCCAGGACAGTCTCTTACTTTGTCAGTACCTTGCTAGGCCACACAAGGAAGTTGCTGATTAAAGTTACTTCTCCAAGCACAGTCTGTATCTATTAGATCATCAGAAATTAGAACCAGATTAAAACTTCTTTCATGTCACCTTCTTTGGAAAACTAAACAAAGAGGTGAAAAAAAAAAAAAAAGAATGGAGCTTGTGAAACCACAAAAGTAAGTGACTAGAGATGTGATTTCAAAACAGCTGTGGGGAACATGATTGTGCTACTCAGAGGTGGAGTTTAACAAGCTATGCTGGGCTGATCCTGGCCACCAAAGCCATTTCATCACTCCTCAGCTGGACAGGGGGGACAAAACATTACAAAAGGCTCATGGATCAAGATAAGAACAGGGAGAGATCAATCACCAATTACCATCACAGGCAAGTCAGACTCAGGGTGGGGAAAAATTAATTTATTACCAAACAAGTCAGAGGAGGATAATGAGAAAATAAACACTAAATCTTAAAACACCTTTCTCCCCATACATCCCTTCTTCCCAGGCATAACTTTCCTCCTGGGTTTTCTCTGCCTTCTCCCCTCCAGCAGTGCAGGGGGACAGAGAATGGGGGCTCTGGTCAGTTCATCACACGTCTCTGCTCCTTTCTCCTCCTCAGGGGAGGATTCCTCACACACTTCCCCTGCTCCAGCCTGGGGTCCCTCCCACAGGAGGCAGTCGTCCATGAATTTCTAATGTGTGAGTCCTTGCCATGAGCTGCAGGTCTTCATGACCTGCACCAGACCTTGGTGTCTGCACAGCTGTTTCTCTCACAGAATTTCACTTTTATCACTGGCTCCCGTTGCACAGCACGTTTTTTTTCTTTCCCCTTCTCAGCTACGTTACCCACTGTCACTGATGGGCTCAGCCTTTGCCAGTAGCAGGTCTGTTATGGAGCCAGCTGTTATTGGCTCTGTCAGTCATGGGGAAGCTTCTGGCAGCTTCTCGCATGAAGCTGCTGCTGTAAGCTTCCCCCACTACCAAACCCTTGCCAGGCAAACCCAATACACAAACTGATTGAGAGTACTGCAAACGCTGATGCCCCAAGGATTTTAAAATGCAGGTCAACAGCTTCTCTGCTGTTCAGCAATTATATTTTTCTTTGTATTAACCAGGTTTTTTGTCTGTCTAAAATGGCTAGACAATAAGGATTTTCTGACTTCTAAACCTAGTACCTATGAGCACATAGATACTGCTGAGGAGGATGAACAATGACATGCTGTTGTAACAGCAATGATTGAAAATAGATCTGTTTGTGAAATAGTACATGTGGACAGTGTAAATCTCATGAAGCTTTTAAAATTAAACCATGTATAGTGCATGCTTCATAGGAATAGCGCTTAAATAAAAACACTCAGTCCGTAGAACAGCAGGAGTAATTCATCTGTTGTTCTTTAGACAGAAGATCAATAAATATGAGTAACTTGAACAACTTAATACCTTTTGATGCCCACTGTTGGGGAGTCAGCGAATTGACTTTGCATTGAGAGAATCACTGAAGTTGATAGCTGTCTTTGTTCATTACTGGCGTCAGTGGGCAGTGCCTAAGGTAGATGCATTTTGGAAATAATGATGCTTTTTTTACAACTATTCCCACCTTCAGTGTCAAAGCTCTAGACTTCATGTAGCTCAAATGTGTCTGATACACAAAAGAGTTGCCCCAAATTGCTTCTTGGAATTAGAGTAAACAACTGGAACACCTATTTTACAATCAATGCCTTTCTTCAGCAACAGTTCAGACACAAAATAGAACCTATTAAGTATGCATGAAAATAAATTAGTAGCATATCTTCATACTTGTAAAACTGACCTTTCTAGTAGCATGTCACTCCAGGGAAACATCCATTTGCGGCTTGGTACCACAAATTCACCTGCCTATGGTATTTTTATTTCTTTATGTGGGATTTTGATTTTTTTTTTTTTTTTTTTTAAAAAGGACTTTGATATTATTGTTCCAGTTTTCATTGGGAGCTGCTAAATATTTAGCATTTTTGAAATTTTGGTCTACAAAAGCAGTACTGTGAAAGAGAATCAGTGTTATGCTGATGTAGAGTATTTTTTGCTGCCTTTGTAATATCAAACTGCCTTTGTAATATCCTGTGCAGCATAATTAATGGTTAACCCATTTGTAAAAAATATTTTAGTATCTTACAGTCTCAATCCTGTTATAACACTTGTTAACATGTTTTTGATAGGGGTCTATTCATATAGAATGGAGGCAATTAGCATATGATGTAATGACAAAACCCCTTCTGCCCTATACATTTGGGATATTACACAGTGTTGTAGCAATTTCTTTTTTATATTATACAGTGAACTAGTAGTTTTTAATTGGACTGAGGGACGCACTAGGGAAAACAACAAAGGAATTGTTGTTCTAAATAAAAACTTTAATAAAAAGTCAAAAATTAAAGCTATCAATTGTATTTCAGTCTCACTGGCAAATCTCCTAACTCAGCAAGACTCCTAACAAGAGGCTGGAGTTGTTTTTTCAATTACATGCCTTCGAAAATCACTCATTTGTGATTATGCATGCAGTTAATTATTATTTCTTTGTTGTGTGTTCCCTCACTGTGCTCGTAGATGCAGCTTAGAAATGAATGGGAATCGTTCTTTACTGAATTCCACTGTAATTTTGCCACTGGCTTCAGTGAAGAAGTGTGTACTGGTTTTACCAAAAAAAAGTAAAAAAGCATGACTGTCAAATATGATCAGGGAGATTTCTCTTTGACTTTTGCTCTGATGCATACACCACTATCTGTACAAGGATTGTAAAAACAAAAGTCTGTATTTTCACCTTAAGTATGTTGATAATTGTGATCTACTTAACAGAAATGCATGTCGTCAAAGTGATAATATTGCTGAAATGGCTGTTAATTATGACAGTGATAAGTTAAATTCATAATCCAAAATACATCAAGTAGGGACAGAAGAAAGTATTATTGTCTTCATAGACAAAAAAGTAAAAAATAGTGTTCAGTACTAAATGTATAGAAAATAACTTTTAATTCTAATGATGGTTAACAATAATGAATATCGGTGATATTCATATGACTTAATAGGGAATAATACTGGTCATTTGACAATGTGCTTTTTTTTCTTGGAAGACTGTGCTTTTATAAAAAATAGGCTGTAGTTTAAAACAAAAAGTCTAATGTTCAAGTTACTATAAGGCTTTTTGGTATGCTGGAAGACAGCAAGGTAATATGTATAATCTATTTAATTAATAAGGTAATATGCACAATCTATTTAATTACTAATTGACATGCATAGGATTTTTTTGTTTGGCTAATAGTTGCTACCTTAAAAATACAGCGCTTTGTAAATGATTTATCACAACAAATTGTGCTGTGGCTCTTTCAAAGTTAGTCCTTCCAACTACCAAATTCTCTATGCCTATTGCATATGGTGTTACAAATAATATGAAATATTAAACTTTTTTATAAAATTCATACATCTAAGTTTAAGATTGATATTACAAAAACATTTTAATATTTCCATATGCAGAGGAAAACAAATAAAAAAATCTTCATAGAAAAATATTTCTGAGGAGCTAAGTCATTTGCCCATCAAATTAGTTTTGGAATATGAAGGTAGTCATCAGTAGGTTGCTTAGTAGATAGCATTTGGATATTCTTGGTTGCATTCGGATGAAAAGGAGTCATTATATCAACTTAAGTGACATCAGGGATTTTTTTGACAGAAAGTACATTGGTTGTTTTTAACACGTGGAAATTTGACACATCCCACTTTTACATAAAAAAAAAAAACAAAAACCCTAATCCTGAAATCAAATTCAGACTTAACATTAGAATGGTATCTACTGTTTATCAGCTATTGTTGAAGTTTAGCTATATACACTTTTCTAGAGTTGTGCATATACAAAGAAATGTTAATAATTATGTCATGGCTTCAGATCATACAAAGTCTGTTTAAATGTCATGTGAGCATAGATTTTTTTTCCCACTCTTTTAGAAAGAAGTCTAGCATCTAGTAGCACCCTAATTTATAAGAAAAGACCGTAAAATTACGAAGAGCTCTTGTTATTTTAGGATAGTTGCTTTTGGTGCATTGTTGGACTATGTTTATTTGGTGTTCTCATGGTTATATCTGTGCTTATGAGACTACTGTAATCCTCTGCTGGAATTACTTTCAGAGATATTTAAAAGGCAAGAAAGTAGCATTGCTTATTCATTTCTGCGCATAAACACACTGAAAAAACAGGTCTGGTAGGCGGGGAGGAGGTGTTGCTATTTATGTTAGGGATAGGCTGGAGAGTATGGGGTGTTGCTATTTATGTTAGGGATAGGCTGGAGAGTATGGAACTCTGTCTGGGGACAGGTGAGCAGTCGACAGAGACTTTCTGGGTCAGGGTTAAAAGGAGAATAGCAATGGGAGACATTATTGTGGGGATCTGTTACAGACCGCCTGACCAAGGGGACTCTGTGGATGAAGCGCTCTGTAGACAGATAGGAACAGCCTCACACTCGCAGGCACTTGTTCTCATGGGGGACTTCAACCACCCTGATATCTGTTGGAGGGATGGTACTGCCTGGCATAAGCAATCCAGGAAATTCCTCAATTGTGTGGAGGACAAATTCCTTCTGCAAGTAATAGAGGAGCTGACGAGGAGAGGTGCCATGCTTGACCTCATGCTCACCAAGAGGGAAGGGCTGGTTGGAAATGTGATGCTCCAGGGCAGCCTTGATTGCAGTGATCATGAGATGGTCGAATTCGAGATCCTCAGGACAGTGAGAAGAGCGTGCAGCAAGCTCACTGCCCTGGACTTCAAGAGAGCAAACTTTGGCCTCTTCAGGACCTTTCTCAGGGAGGTTCCACGGGATATAGCCATAGAGGATTGGGGGGCCCAAGACTGTTGGTTGATATTCAAGGATCAACTGCTGCATGCTCAGATGCTGTACATCCCTACTTGAAGGAAGTGTGGCAGGAGGGCCAGGAGACCTCCTTGGATGGATAAGGAACTGCTGAGGAAAATTCAAAGAAAAAAGAGGCTTATGAAAGGTGGAAGCACGAACAGGCAGCCTGGGAAGAATACAGGGATGTTGTCCAGGAAGCTATGGACCAGGTGGGGAAGGCTAAGGCCCACATAGAATTAAGCTTGTTTAGAGATGTTAAGGATAACAGGAAGGGATTCTATAGGTACACTGCAAATGAAAGAAAGGCTAGGGACAACGTGGGCCTTCTCTAGAAGCTATCAGGAGAACTGGCTACCCTGGATTTGGAGAAGGCTGAGGTTCTTAATGACTTATTTGCCTCAGTCTTCTCCAGCAAATGCTCTGACCACACCACCCAAGTCTTGGAAGGCAGACACAGTGACAGTGAGAACGAAGACCCTGGGCCCACTGTACGAGAGGACCTGGTTCAAGACCATCTTAAGAACCTGAATGTATACAAGTCCATGGACCTGATGAAATCCATCCACGGGTCCTCAAAGAGCTGGCAAATGAAGTTGCTAAGCCACTGTCCATCATATTTGAAAAATCATGGCAGTCAGGTGAACTTCCTGATGACTGGAAAAAGGAAAATATAACCCCCATTTTCAAGAAAGGGAAAATGGATGAGCTGGGGATCTACATATCAGTCAGCCTCACCTCTGTGCCTGGCAACATCTTGGAGCAGATTCTCCTGGAAACCATGCTGAGGCACTTGAAGAACAGCAAGGTGCTTGATAACAGCCAGCATGGATTCAGTAAGGGGAAATCCTCCTGACCAATCTGGTGGCCTCCTATGATGGGGCTACAGAAATGATGGACAGGGGTAGAGCAGTTGATGTCATCTACCTGGAATTGTGCAGAGTGTTTTACAGTGTCGCACATGACATCATCGTCTCTAAATTGGAGAGACATCAATTTGATAGGTGGACCACTCGGTGGATAAAGAACTGGCTGGATTGCTGCACACAAAAAGTTCTGCTCAATGGCTCAGTGTCCAGCTGGAGGCCAGTAACAAGTGGTGTCCCTCAGGGATTGGTGTTGGGACAGGTCTTGTTCAACATCTTTGTCGGTGACATGGACAGTGGGATTGAGTGTGCCCTCAGCAATTTTGCCGATGACACCAAGCTGGGTGGTTCGGTTGATACTCTGGAGGGAAGGAATGTCATCCAGAGGGACCTTGACATGCCTGTGAGGTGGACTCATGCCAACCTGATGAAGTTTAACCATGCCAAGTGCAAGGTTCTACACCTGGATCAGAGCAATCCCAGGCACAGCTACAGGTTGGGCAGAGACGAGATTCAGAGCAGCCCTGCGGGGAAGGACTTGGAGGTGTTGGTCGATGGAAAAATGAACATGAGCTGGTAGTGTGTTCTTGCAGCCCACAAAGCCAACCATATCCTGGGCTGCATCAAACGGAGTGTGACCAGCAGGTGGAGGGAGGAGATCCTGCCCCTCTACTCTGCTCTCGTGAGACCTCATTTGGAGTGTTGTGTGCAGTTCTGGTGTCCTCACCATAAAAAGGGCATGCAACTGTTGGAAGAAGTCCACAGGAGGACAACGAGGATGATCATGGGACTGGAGCACCTCCCATATGAAGACAGGAAGAGAAAGTTGGGGCTGTTCAGCCTGGAGAAGAGAAGGCTGCGTGGAGACCTTATAGCAGCCTTCCAGTATCTGAAGGGGGCCTATAAGGATGCTGGGGAGGGACTCTTCATTAGGGACTGTAGTGAGGGGACAAGGGGTAATGTGTTCAAACTTAAACAGGGGAAGTTTAGATTGGATATGAGGAGGAAGTTCTTTGCTGTGAGGGCGGTGAGGCACTGGAATGGGTTGCCCAGGGAAGTTGTGAATGCTCTGTCGCTGGTGGTGTTCAAGGCTGGGTTGGACATAGCCTTGGGCAACATGGTCTAGTGTGAGGCATCCCTGCCCATGGCAGGGGGGTTGGAACTGGATGATCTTAAGGTCCTTTCCAACCCTAACTATTCTATGATTCTATGAAGATGATATGCTTCTAAAACATTTAACAAGACACTGTCCTCTTTGCTGTGGGTCGCCTGCCTGTGTAATGTGTTTTCACATGGTGCGGAGCTATGTCAGATGGGAAACTTGTTTTAGTACTCAGTTTCCTTTGTGTGACCCCTTTGACCATTTGGGAATTGGCTATGTGTGAAGATAGGAAATGCAAAATGAAGTGCATTAGAGGAGCAGCCAAACCTGAGATCTTCTCTTTTCCTGTCTTCTCTCATGGCTGTGGGTAACGTGGGGCCTGGCAGTTGGGAGCTGTAATGTTCAGCCTTGCTTTTGTTCATGGTGGCAGAATGTGGGATATTTTGTTTCTGAGTGAGAATGTCTTTATGAAGGAGCAAAACCTTCCATCAGAGGCAACTAGTTTTAAGAAGAAAACAAACCAACAACAAACCCCCAAAATGAATAATAGGATAGTTACCCAAAGCTAATTTTCCATGGAGGAAAATAAAATAAAATAAAACAGATTTTTTTTGAGCAATTTTGGGTACCATGAGTCAAAATGAACAGAATACTTAGACCTGTAATTTTCAGACATTAGGCATAAATTAGGAGCCTAAAATCAGAATTAAGGACCTCAGTGTTTTGTCTGATGTGGGTCTATAAATATAAAATCATAAACAGACAATTGCAGAGACAGTCTTGACTCTGTGCTGGGGAGGCTCATTTCCCCTTTATCTCTGATGGCTTCACTGGTCTTACTGGACTTCAAGTATCCTGCAAAATGGCATGGTCAAACTGAAGCACTTCCAGAGAGCACACAGCTGCCTTGACCACAGTTGTCTCACCACAGCCCTGGTCCCTACTGTCGGATTGAGCTCCATCTAATTCCAAGTCTTGTTTAATAATAACCCTGATTTACTGTATTTGAATCCCATGAACCCAGTATCTTCCCTAGCTTGCATGCTGCAATGTCCTTCCAGTGTGCTGACGGTTTTCACTCAGCTGTAGCTGGTGCTATACTTACAGAGATGGGAGAATTAATCTGGTGCTTAGTTGTTTGCTCTGTCTTCCAATTCCTTTCTGTGAACTTGTCCATGACTTGGATTCATGCCACAGCCCAGTACAAATGGGAATGAAATATAATAGGTTTCCCTTAAGAAAAATGCTTTATTCTAACATAACAGGCTGGCTTCTTAACTCTCTGCATCCAACACTTTATGGTTTAAGTGGAAATTGGGACTTGCTTCTAGTCCCAGCTCTTGGGAAGCTTTTTGTTTTGTAGGTTTTTGTTATTTTTATTCTCTAGCTTTCCTTCCATGCCTTCTCTGGTTATCTTAGAGCTTTGTGTTGCTAGTAACTGTGAAGTCATGGTTACTCCAAAATGTGACTTTTTTTTTGCTTCCATTTGTACCATGTTGGAAAACCAGATGAAAACTGCCTTTTCTTACAGCAGGGGACTGGATGGACTCCTTGGGATCACTGCAAGGCGCCCCTTTTGATGTGGCATATGCAAGTATGCACTCATCTCCTGAGGACCCTGGGCCACAGCTTCCTCCAGCCAGGACTGCCACTGCTCAGCCAAGGAGAAGGTGGACTCATCATGAGTGTGCAGACCTTAAAGACTGCCCAGAGAAAACATGGGACTGAGGCAGTCTAAGTACCTGCCTACCAGCTCTAAGCACCTAGGCAAGCAAAAAACACTTTAGAAACACTTTTCCTGTGGAATTCTGCACCTTGAAAACAATAACATAGGAAATATCAGCAATAAAAAGTACACACCACAACAGCAACTCTTAAAGCTTATTCAGATGAAAAACAAAAGCAGTGCTGAATGGTTATTTTAAAATGCAGTAAGTAGAAAGACATACACATTTTTTATTATCCCAGTGCTTCATTGAGCAAAGAAAAAAAAAGCCTGTATGATACTACTGTCTGGTTTTATTCCTCTGCTACCAGGTCAGGACCTGATGCTCTCTGCAAGGCTTTGATTTATAGTATTTTATGCTTCTCAGGTGAAGATACTGCATACCAGTCTCCAGAAAGGTGGAAATCTCAGACATACACATGTGCCATAGAGCACTGCTTTGTGTTTGCTTGTCCTAAACAGTAACCTCTGAGTGCCAGGGATTTTTTTATTTGTTTAAGTTCCACTAAATATAAAGTATATAAAAAAAAAGATTTCAGATGTGGAAACAAAATTTCAGTAAAAAAGCATTAACAGGGCAAAAACCACAGCTAGGATATTTCTAACAGTCTGTAGTGCATCATTAGCACTAGAAATACACAGAAACACTAGAAATAACCCTTGACAGCAGAGCCATGGCTTCTTTACCTGCAAGTGAGAAACCCCACCTGTGTGGGGTTTCTGTGTTACAGAAATAACAAGCAAGGAGAAAGGAAACAAGCTCAAGATATTTTACTGGGATGTCTGGCTCCAGTGCTCCTACAGTTACCACCGAGAGAGGATGATTAATTGAGCCTAGTGCTAGCAGCCTGTACGGGAGGCAGCAGGGCTTTGGCAGTCTGAAGGGCAGCCTCCCAGAGTCCCAAAAAGCTATTCAAGAGGAAAAAAAATGGCTTTGCCCTTTTGCATCTGGAATCCGGATGTCTGGCAGAGGGGGCAGGGACGGAAGGGAGTTGCAGCTCTGCATTGTCCTTTGCTGTTCACACTGCTGACACACCCCAGTATCCTTCTGGTGTGCAGATCCCTTTCAGCTGCCTACCACTTTTGGCTATAGGAAGGGCCGAATGCTTTCCCATGTACCTTCCTGGCAGTCCACTCCCTACTCTTGCAATAGTAAAGCTTGACATTAACCTGGAATTTGATGGTGTCCCTGGTTTAGTCTTTTTTCTGTCTTGTTTTACTTGGGGACTCTTGCCTTTGCACATCCACATTGTGCACTAACACAGTCTGCTGAGTGGTTTTGCTGTTGCAGGTGCTAGAGAGCTGCTAACCCACCACCCAGTCACTCTTTCTCCTTCCTTCCATCCCCAGGAGACATGTCCTGCACAATCCTGGGTGACCGCAGCATCTGCTCTCCTTCACAGTCCTCTTTGCTCCACCAGGTCCCGCACCAGCATCACTCCAGCCCTGCTCCAATTCCTGCTGGTCACCAAGATGATCACTTCTATGTACATAGTTTCTGAGCTTTCAGGCTCTTCTGGACAGTGGTTGCAAGCTGGAGAAGCCCTGAAGTTTTGTATCCATCTCAAGACACGGACAGAGCTCCCACCCCATGAGTTAGTTGTGCATGAGAAGACAGCTGGGGTCAGAGCTGTCAGCTCCAGTGGCAGCATCTCATTGCTGACCAACTTAAAACATATGGAGGCATATAGCAAGTCACGGGAGCATATAGCAGCACTGATGGAAATGAGCTAATCTAGATTTAGTTTTAAGCTATAGTTTGCTCAGAATTTCTAAGGAGTGGTTTCAAATATAATTCTTTGACCTTGGCTGTGGAAGGGCTTACGAGTTGCAGTAACCACTGCTTGCAATCACATTTCCCCCTTGCCGAGCAAGGGTGTAGGGGAAGGTTGCTAAATGGGTGCCATCAAAGTAAAAACACCATCACTTATTTTGAACAGAAAAGCAATGCTGCCCACGGTCTCTCAAAGGCAGGCTGTGGTTCTGCAGCCAGCTGCTGTGGCTTGAAGTGGGTATCCCACAGTGGGACTAATCAAGCTTCCCACTGCAGACACACCAAATCCCCCATGCTGCACATGAGATGAGCATTTTTTGACCTCATCTCACACCCTCTCCCCCTCTTTGCTTGCATCTTGTACATTTGGGTTGCAGTGATACCACCAACATCCCATCCAGCCAGCTGCTGGGACTTGCGGGGGTCCTTGGGATCTTGGGTCTGCACAATGCAGTGATGGGGACACTGGCAAACATACTATAACGCTTGCTTCTGAATGCATCCAGTAATTTAAATGAGTCTCTTTGCTACCTTGTTTTGTAGGTTGCCCATTTTCCTTTTAGTTCTCTGTTATAGAGTTACTCTGCAAAATTTCAATATCACTTCACACCTCACATCCTCACTTTTTTTTGGCCATTCGTAACAGCAGTGAGCAGTGCTGACCTGTGGTTTTAAAGTCTCTGTGTGGTAACAGTAGTCAGTAAATGCCTTATTTTTTTTTCAGCCTGAGATCTGTAATGCCATGAAGACATTTTTCTATGGAGCGGTTTCAATGTTCACAGCAGTTTTGATGACCAACTCCCTTCAATAGTCATTATTTGTAGAAGTCCTGCTACAAGACACCCTCTTTTACCTCTTCTTTCTACATTCCCTTTCACATTTTATTTTAATATGTTTTCAGGACACTCTTTTTCAGCAAACCAAACAGACCTGGTCCATAAATGAAAGGTGACCTTTATGCACAAGGAAGGAGTTCTCATGAATTACAGGAAGTAATAGGCTATATGGGAAAAGCACCTCCTGCTCTTTTTATTTTTTTTATGTACAGTATTTCCCCCTAACTTCATGACTGTAAACCAGAGCCTTAAGTATCAGCCAGAAGCAGACTCCTGAGTATTTCATATTATTCAGCTTTACATAGTTCCCTGCCTTTGTCCTTAGACAAAAGGCTGCAGTCTATTAAATTTGTCTACTCAATTTGAAGTGAAGGCTATATTAAATAGACTTCATTGTGCATTTCTATACATAGAAAGTACTTTGGGGATTATTGGAATGCCTGCTGCAGCCATCTACAGCTATTTGGTATAAGTAAATGCCTATTTAACCAGGCTTTGAAATGGAATATGACTGACAGAGTAGCATTACTCTTTTCATACACCCACTTCCACTATTTCACCTCTTCACCATGTTTTTTTTCTAAAAGCTTTAAAGTCCAGACTAGGGCTTCCAAGATATACCACCCAGGTCAGTTCTTCTTTCTCACCATCTCCAATGCCTTCCTGATTTCCTTTGCTCACACACTCGCACGTCCAATAATCTGGCTCTTCCCTTATGACCGCTCTGCATTAGACATTCATTTACTTCTAGGCATGCTGGTTTTCTTCATCCTGTCATTGTTGCCTCGGTGTCTGGCTAAACCAGCCTAGCTCCACCTGCCAAAACTTTATGCCGAGCATATCCTCCCCTTTTAGATAAAACTGCAGAAGCACTCCTCCCTCTCCTCGCCAGCAGGAAAGGGCTTTCAACTATCCTCCCTGCAAGCCTGGATACCAGAAATTGACTGCTTAGTGCCTCTCTCTCCTTGCTGTTGGTAAAATGTGTGTCATCTCCTTTTTCATCCTAAGAGCCAAATAATGTTTGAGGAAACCCTTGTCTTTCCATTTTCCCTATATCTGTGTTGTCATGGGTAGAGCTTTTCGAAGTACTACCTCTGGAAAACTAGTATTTTCGGGTAAAGAAGTATTGTTGGGTATCTTAACCTTCTTTTCTGACCTAGTCCTCCCATTTGTTATTCATGATGTGAGAAGAGAGAGAGGCATAAGACCAGGTTTCACAATAGGGGATATTTACCATATAGTCACTTGTGCTGCTTGTTTATTGGAAGCATGTATTGTTTATTGAAGGGTCAGGACGTTTGATCCTTGACGGGATGCTGTGCTTTCTACTGACAATGAAATTTTCAGGAGAGAATCACATTCACAAAAAAACCTCTAAGCCCCAAAATGGCTTAGTGAAAAACAAGGAATAGATAATTTGCTTCTAGTGTGGAATTTGAAGGGATGCTTTTACTATCCAGCTGACACATACTTACATGCAAGCAACAGCAAGGACAAACGCACGGAGGCAAATCTGAGAAAATACCACAAGCAGCAGTTCTGACTGCTTCCAGAGGCACTGTGCCAATATAATGTGCCATAACATTTCCAGAATTTTTCCTTCTTGACTTTAACGAAGTGACATCCTGACCCACACACATCTGTACCCAGGTCAGATCGATGAGAACCACATATACCACTGGTCACTGATTAAAGTAAGTTTTCTTCACTCTTATTGTCTACTTTCCGGAGGTACTAATGTGAGGAAACTGAGAGAAAGGACTAGTTGGTCTTGGCACAGCTCATTTTGTAAAACATTTTCAAATCATCTTCTCAATGGGTGCGTGTAATAAACATTCTTTCCTTGGTTCAAAACCTACCATTTCTAAATGCAAAATGCTCAGTGGCATAAATCTCCATTAACACAGTATGGAATCAATCCCAGTGGGACAACAGAAAGTCAAGATCAGATTTATTTCTTTCATCATGAAATGGTCACTTTACCAAAAAAAGCCCAACAAAACCAAACCAAACAAGCCACAAAACGCAAACCAAACCAAACTGATTTGAGAACATATTCAACAGTTTCTGAAAAAATGTCATATAATATAGAACAGTTAAAAAATGTATTCATTATCATGTGCTAATAACATTGATCTGGGGAAACAATGCTGGAAAAGATAAAAAATTGGAACTGTGTGGTGGGGGTGATTTCTACTTTTTGCTAGCACTCCCATTAACCCAAATGACTCTTACTTTCTTCAAGTATGGCGATTTCTATTCAACTTGGTGAAGGTGTACAAACCCCACAGTTGTCCTGATTCAGTGGAGAAACTGGTTCCTAGAAGACTAGAAGCACTGTGAGGCTCAGAAGATAGAATAGTTTTGTATACTTTGTGCAAAACTACACACATGGTGCATTTAACATGGTACACCTTAAGTTGTAATGTCTTTGTTTAGGGTATTTTTCTTTCAAATGAAGAGTAAAATCAGCAGGGATTCTTTACAGAAGCAAGCAACATCATAGCTCAGAATGGCTCTTTCCATCTTGATGTTGCGTGGATTCATTAATAGGCTGATCCTGTCCTGCTCAGCTTTAGGAAATTTGAACTTTATTTTTATTCAACTCCTGAATCATTAATATGCATTTAATTACTTTTATTTGCTTTTAACTTTCTTCTGCATTTATGGTCAAGGCAATTAGATACCAAAGGACATCTCCTAGAAAGAAAGGTTGCAGAAAGTACAAGAAGAGCTGTAAAATTCCAGCAGCTGTCCTTATTCTGTAATGTTTTGCTGTCTTAAAAGTAAGATGGCTACTTCCAGTATAATGCTCTTCACTGAATACAGTTCTTAATGTGCATATTTATTTATCTGAAAATGTAGGAAATAGTTTTGCTCTTACAGTAGCTGAACACAAACATCTCCAATGTTTTTCCTGCTTATGGTTTACACTATTATCTGTGAAATCAGAATAAAGTCCATTGGAATTGATTCCTCTTTTCAAGATAGTGCCTGCTTCCAGGCTATGAAAGACAGCTTTAGTGTAAGAAAAGGTTGACATTATTACAAGTCACATAATTTCAGCCTCAAATTCAGTGTTACGAGAATCACTTTGAGATGTTCAATTCATTTCGGACTAGAATAATAAGAAGTTGAAATGCTCAGCAAACTGAATACACAAACCATCCCTGAACTCCTCTGAACCAGAACATCTAAGAGTTGCTCTCACAAAAGTATTTTCCCGTGGAGCAAAATGGAAGGAGGGAGAGACAACACAGGGTCATGCAAAACTATTTTTCAATCTTTCAGTGATTATATTCTCAGACTTTCCTCTTTCACTCTGTGCCATTTCAATTCTATGTGGCTGAATGAGATAAGGCAGGACTTCATGAAAACGAGGAAACAGTTTAAATGGAGAAAGCTGCTGTAGCAACACTGAGACAGTTCACATATTCATGGAAATTTTTCACAGTTGTTTGTGCATTATAGAAGTGTTTAATAGTTTGCTAAATACTAAACTTTTACTTTGATTTTGTTGGTACTTCTGGTTCATCATTATTTCATTTCAGAATTACCTTTAATGGTATTTAAAACATTTAAAATATTTGAAGTAGTCAGGCTCAAAATGAAATGTTTTCATTAGCCAAAAGCATTTTGTCATAACAAAACATTCTGGCAAACTTTTGGTAGTTGATTGTATTCTCAATTTGCCAGAACTTAAAATAGGTTTTTCAAACTAACACGATCTTAAAGAAGTCACAAATGAGAGAAAAAGAAAGTTCTTTGCTTCTTTTATTCTACAGAGGGATGTTTATAGTAAAAGTTATGTGAACTGATGGGCTCCTGGAAATGACTTTGGCAGTGAGATGCCAATGATTTTGTGACTTGGGAAATTTACTTCTCAAGCTGATGCTTGGTGCCACTGAAGTACCTGAAGTTTGGGGAGGTGCATCTTTGGACCCAGCTGGTGGAGAGGTACCAATGTCAGTGGAAGGGCAGGAATGACCTCTTACACTGAGACCAGCTGAAGGCATTCCAGATGGCAGGGCCCAGAACCCCAACTCTGGCAATGCTCCTGTCCAACCTGTACCTCTTCTCCCCTGTAGTGTATTTCTGCAGGTGATACATACCCATACTGAACCTTAGAATAAGGGAGTCATCATCCGTGAACACTGCTAAGCACAGAGACGGTATTTAAATATTTTATTCCCATCCCATAACTACTGGCTACATCTCCCACATTTGTCACTCATCCAGGATGCTTCTCATGCTCCTGTTTGTCCTGGCCTCTTGGTCCCCACTCAAGATGTCAGCCAGGAATGCAGCAATCAGGACACATACAGCATGTTAGTTTTGTAGCTGCAGATACAGCCTGAGACAAAATCAAAAGCAAAAGTATAGTGGCTCACCATATCATTAATGTCATTGGATTACAGAACAGATGATCTTTCATATGGTTGTCCTGGGTTCAGCAGTAGCAGTCATTTTTCTCCTTCTTAGTACCTGGTACAGTGCTGTGGTTTTGACTTTTGGCCTGGGAACAGTGCCGATAACACCAATGGTTTTATTTGCTGCTCAATAATGTTTAGTCTGACCAAGGACTTTCTGAGCCTCATGTTCTGCCAGGGAAGAGGGGAAGCTGAGAGGAAGCAGAGACAGGACACCTGACCCAAACTGACCAAAGAGGTATTCCATACCACAGCATATCATGCCCAGTATATGAACGGGGGGCAGTTACCCAGAAGGGTTAGATCACTGCTCAGGTCAGGCTGGGTATCAGTTGGCAGGTAGTGAGCAGCTGCATTCTCTTCCCTTGTTATTTCCCTTATCATTATTATTATTGGTGATAGCAGCAGTGGTTTGTGTTATACCTCAGTTACTGAACTGTTCTTGTCTCAACCCTTGGGAGTTACATTCTTTCCATTCTCCTCCCTATTCCTCCAGGAGCTGGGGAGAGGAAAGAGGGGGAGTGAGAGAGAGGCTGCGTGGCTGACTGAGCTTTAACCATGACAGCTTCTTTTGCCCAACGTGGGGAACAAAGGGTTGAGATAACGACAGATCGGGCCAGAGTGTGTCTAATCATATTTGTGATAAGCATTCATTGTTTCGGATTAAGTCACTTGTCACAATGCTGATTTACTGGCTCTCAAAATTGTTGCTCTTCATCTCAGAGTTTCAGCATGTCGTACCTTGCTTACAGCAGGTATTTCCTGTGCCAGTGTTTATCGGCTGGGGGCCCTGGGCTAAGGCTCTGGTTTCATTGTACTTTGTGGTAATGACTTGTAATACAATAGAATCATTGATCATGAAATTGATCTGGCTTGCATTCCCAGTGTGGTCATCACCTCTATACTTTGGGAAGTATATAATAGAAGTGTTTAGCAATTACATATCTTTTTTTCCCTCCTCATGTAGTCAACCAGTGAAAGAGACATTCCCTTGCACTCCCTGCACCCCCATCAGATCGTTTAGAGCATCACTTGAGAGTTCAGGAGGTTTTGAATGGTTTTTAGGTACCCTTGTGACCTGCCTGATTGTGATGGGGATCACCATGTTGGCACGCATGCAGAGTGTGTTTTACCCACGGCCATTTCGTCTGGTTCCGAGAGTTATGCAGAGTCAGGTTTGGGCCTTGTCTAGGGTTAGATGACGGTATAGGAGGACCAAGAGATTTTCCCCAAGGCTGGACAGTCATGAGTGGCAGGGTGTGTGGGACTGTATGGGCAAGTATCTAGGCCAGTGGGCCCCTCCAGTGCTTTGGAACTTCACCACTGAACATGTGCAAAATCTGGAAAAACAAATAAAACACTTGAACGAGGTGTGCTGTCATCCTGGTCATACCAGACAGGGACAAATCATGGCAACGTGCTGGTGCTTGGCCTACGCTTACAGAGCCCTGTTCAATGCTACCCAGCACTTTCAAAGTCAAAAAAACATCCCTGCATCTGATGGCAAAGCAACAGACAGCACAGCTACTCCAGCTCCAAGCACAGCAGTTACACCAGCCCCAGCAACAAGTACAGTAGCTACTCAAACTTCAATTGCAACAGACAGTGCAGCCATTCCAACTCCACATACAGCAGCTACACCACAGGACCAATTCGTGCCACTATCGGTTGCACATGTACGCAACGGGGAAAAGCAAAAAAGAGGCAAGAAAGTTGAAGCAAGATGAAGAAACAGTGCACTCACCACCTGGGACAGCATCTGACCAGGAGTTATTAGTGTGTGAATCAGAGGAAGAAGAGGCGACCTCTTTACCCCAGACCCCAACCAAGCTACAGAATATGTGAAAAGATTTTACCCATCAAGCAGGGAGCACATCATTACCTGGTTGCTCCGATGGTGGGACATTGGGGCCAACGATCATGAACTACAAGGTAGGGAAGCCAAGCAGCTGGGACTACTTGCCAGGGAGGGGGAACTGACAAAGCAATTACAAGAGAGAAAAAGTCCCTCAGCCTTTGGAAGCTGATCTGTGAGTTGTTCGGCCAAGTGGACTACTCTAGAGAAAGGCATCCAGTCTCTGAGAGAATCAGCCATTGTAGAGATGATCTATAATACCAAGCCAAATAACGGGGATACACCTGTAGATCCAGATGAAGTCAAATGTAAACAACCCATGGAATGCATTGTCATCATATGCCCATTCATTGGCAACAGTAACCTGGAATGACATAGTACCACTAACAGTGGATGAAATGATTCATAAACTCCGAGAGTTTGAAGACAATCTCACCCCTTCCGCCATTTCAGCTGTGCAAAAACTGTCCCAGGACCGCAAACAATTGAGAGACAATCTATCTGATCTATCTAGCTCCTCACGTGTACTAACCCACATCTCAGCTATTAACAAAAGGCGTCCTACTGCTTGAGAGAGAAGATATAGAAGGCATATGGCATGGGCCACAGTATGGTTTTACCTGTGGGATCAAGCAGAAGACATGATGAAGTGGGATGGAAAACCTACCTCAGCCCTGGAGGAATGGGTCCATGAATTGAAGAGGAGAACAAAGGTCAAGGATGATCATCCTACGAAAGCTGTGGCATCAGTCTCTGGTGAGCAGGTTCCCAGATAGAGTGGAAGAACTGATTTTACTCCAGCTCCTGTGATAAATAAGAATAATCCCTTCCTACAAGACTTGAGTGTCCAACGTTGTGATGATAATTAGAGGGGCCCTGCCTCCAGCCAGGTGGAGGTAGGGGACAATTGGATTTACTGGACTGTGCAGATCAGAGGGCCTGGCACATCAGTCCCACAGAAGTATAAGGCTCTAGTAGATACCAGTGCAAAGTGTATCCTGATGACATCAAGCTATCAATGGGTGGAACTCATATATATATGTATGTATATATATGAGAGTGCTGGTATATTGAAAATGTGGGATCTGAGCATGACGTGAATGGTATGGAATAAGGGGTCGATACTGTCCTGGGTTCAGCAGCAGTCATTCTTTTCCTTAGTAGCTGGTGCAGTGCTATGTTTCTGACTTTCAGCCTGGGAACAGCGCTGATGGTATTACCACACCTATTTTCAGTTGCTGCTCAGTAATGTTTACTCTGACCAAGCACTTTCTGAGTTTCATGCTTTGCCAGGGAGGAAGGGAAGCCGGGAGGAAGCAGAGACAGGACACCTGACCCAAACTGACCAAAGAGGTATTCCATAC
>JAOEHY010046784.1:0-20594 GCA_025447955.1 Psilopsiagon aurifrons
GCTGATGCCAACCTGATGAAGTTTAACCATGCCAAGTGCAAGGTCCTACACCTGGGTGGGAGCAATCCCAAGCACAGTTAGAGGTTGGGCAGAGAAGAGATTGAGAGCAGCCCTGCGGAGGAGGACTTTGGGGTGTTGGTCTATGGAAAAATGAACATGAGCCTGCAGTGTGTGCTTGCAGCCTAGAAAGCTGACTGTAACTTGGGCTCCATCAAAAGGAGCGTGACCAGCAGGCTAAAGGAGGTAATCCTGCCTCTCTGCTCTCGTGAGACATCACTTGCAGTATTGTGTGCAGTTCTGGTGTCCTCAACATAAAAAGAACATGCAACTGTTGGAGCAAGTCCAGAGGAAGGCCACAAGTATGATCGTGGGACTGGAGTACCTCCCGTATGAATATAGGCTGAGAAAGTTGGGGCTGTTGAGCCTTGAGAAGAGAAGGCTGCGTGGAGACCTCATAGCCTTCCGATATCTGATGGGGACCTATAGGGATGCTGGGGAGGGACTCTTCATCAGAGACTGTAGTGATAGGACAAGGGGTATCGGATTCAAACTTAAACAAGGGAAGTTTAGATTGGATATGAGGAAGAAGTTTTCTACTGTAAAGTTGGTGAGGCACTGGAGTGGGTTCTCCAGGGAAGTTGTGAATGCTCCATCCCTGGTGGTTTTCAAGGCCATGTTGGACAGAGCCTTGGGTGGCGTGGTTTAGTGGGAGGTGTCCCTGCCCATGGCAGGGGTGTTGGAACTAGATGATCTTAAGGTCCTTTCCAACCCTAACTATTCTGTGATTCTGTATGAGGCCAAAGTATTTAATCTTTCCGCTTTCAAATCCCTGATGTGGCAGATTTAGGAACCTGGAACTCCTGATGTGGCTTAGGAATAGATTTGCTTGCTCTTGCATTTACAGTCTAAAAGGTGGTCCTCTAACCTGAAATGGTTGTCAGTGAGAAGGAATTAGTTCTTTTTTATCATACGCCCTTTGCAGCATAAAATGGAAGCAGGGATTCCCAGAATGCAAGATCAGCTGAGAATTCATACCCACATCTCACCTAACTGGGCCAGCTGGGTTTAGTAAATCACATGTCCAGGGCTTTCTGTGACATATAGCGAGGGAATCATCTGTTTTGGATTTGCAATCATAACTTCTGACAGTGACATTTTCTTGCCATACCCTGAAGAAATAATAGGAGATCTAACCTACTTAAATACGTTTCATATGAATTGCCTCATAGATTCTAATAAAAGTAAAAATTAATATTATATCAGTGTTCATTATGACACATTTAATTCAATATTGTATCCCAAACAATGTGTTGAGGAAGCCTAATCATCTTAAATAGTATACTTAAATGACACCTGGAAAAGTCAAAATAGAGGCAGTCTAGGATTTTTTTGTAGATTGTTCTTTTTTATTGCTATTACTTTATTTAATTTCATTGCATTTCATTTAATTTTAGCTTGAAGAATTCAAGCTACAGAAGGTATAAAAAAAATAGAACAAGATCCAACTTCCAAATAATAAGAATAATAATTAATAATTATAATAAACCAACAATAATAGTGATAAAAATAAAAATTACGTGGGAGAAGTGGAGAACAAAACTGTTCAGCAGAAATGAATGAGCAGCAGATTGGAATTATGAACAAACCTGTCCAATGTCATAGCATGCCAATTTCTTGAAGATGACAGATGGTAGAATTTTCTTTTACTGCAATCTACAGAAATACACAATAAAGCAAAACATACCTCCTTCTCCTCCATCTTCTAGCAGATCATTATGAGATTTCTTGAGATATTACACACATCCTCCCTTAGTTTTCCTTGACTTATTTTATTCTGGAACATTTTTCTTGTCAATGATTCTGTATTTCTTTTTTCTCCTCCTTCTAATGCCAAAATGTTGATGTTTTGATTCTGTTCCTTCTTACTAGAGGAGCCTTACTATTTTCAAAAATATTCATTTTTTAATGAAAATTTTCATCAAAATGGTAAAAATCAACAGCTAAGGGAAAGTGTTTCAATTTTTAATGTGGTCCATACTAATATTTTCATATTCCAGATGCTACAGAATACTACCTTAGTAGTATAGGGTGATAACTACCTCAGTCACTTCACCACAGTACCAGTCTTTCATTACCTTTCTTCTCAGATGGTCTTATTCATATGCATTTAATAAAATTTGCATGTGTGCTGATTCTTTTACCAGCCATCACACAGGTTCCCTGAGGGGACAGATAAGAAATTGCTACGTTAATGAATAAAACACTGTCTAGGTACATTTACGGGCACTAGAACATGATTACTGATGCTACTAAATAGTTAGAATAGTTCCTGATACGATTTTGGATTATGACTGTTAGCAGTCTCTGAAGCTATTCCTTAGGATGTTTTGGACATCTCATAGGGGTCAGGGACCATTCTTAATTGGCAGTTACAATCTTGTATTAATAGTTAAAAAAGTATGGATGAGGGGTATTTAATGATGTTCAGATTCAGTATCAAGAAATGGACCAATAAATGTTTAATTTGCTTGTATTATCGCAACCAGAGAGTCCAGTAATGCTTTTGAGTAAAGAAATTTCTGGAGTATCTCCACACCTAAAAGTGAATTATATCCACAAAACACACACGAGCGAGAGCAGAAAACAAGGGAATTGTTCTGTGTATGTTCAGAACCAGTTTGTATCCTCAAATGGCCAATAATGATTATAATGAGTGGAAAACACTCTATTTGCTCTTCATGCTTTTTTTTTAAATTTTTTTTTTTTTTTTTCTGCCTTCATAAAGTAAGTTTTTCAGATCAGGGACTTTCTTTCACTGTGTTTATGGCTAACTCTTACCACAGAGCACCATACCTTTACTGCAGTTAATGGAGCTATCACAGTTCTCATTAACTTACAGACCCTGATCTTGACCTCTCATTTCCAAAATAATGCAAGTATTAAAACAAATAAATTTATCCTTCTGAAGATATTTATGGAAAAGTCTACATTAAGACTGACCTTATTGTTCTTTGTCCTATTTAGTAGAAAACACCCTCCCTTCTCAAAAATATTTGTTAGATTTTACACAATTATTAAATTGAAGATCTCTGTAAGTCCTCCTAATAAGAAAGTAGCTCTTCAAGATGGATTTCCAGCTTCTTCTTTCAGTGAAATAACAAAAGCCTAGTAAAAAATCAGAGACAAAAGGGAGAGAAGACACTTTTGCTGAAGTATTTCCAAGGGTATAATCCTAGTAAACTAGTTTTGGGAGAGTGAATGAAGCATAGCAGTACAACAAACACATTAAAAGTTGCCACATAAACAGAGATATTTTTTATTTGTTTGTTTCTCTCCTTCTTGTGTCATCCATGGCCTGTCCGGAGGCAAAGGGACTGACACTTGTAATATCCTCCCTCTCAAGCTGTCTGTCGGCTGGGAAATAATGAAGGGAATTGAGCTTGTTTCAGCAAAGATCAAGATTTCTAATGGGAAACTGGTGATGGAGATTGTCTGAGTGCTTGTGCCCTGAGCATGGATGAGTTAGTCAATGTCAAAACACAAACCATCGCTCAGGGAATGTGGATAAGCTTGTTTGGCTCCACAGCTGCATGCTGTTTTGGGAAAACTCCATCATGTGCTGTGCTTTATTTAATTATTATTTATTTTTCAAGGCAACATTTTCTTTTGTAAATGTGCAGTGGGATAAAACTTAAGTGCTAGGTGTAGATGTCTTTGTCACCGTTTTGAGATATCAGAGGTCTGGGTTATGCAGGAGTCCCATATGGACTTTTTTTCTTTTCTTTGTATTTGTGTAAGTTGTAGTATATTTTGTTAACTCCATTTGTGGTCAGATGGAGTTTTACTATTAACCTTAAGAAAAGATGGATTAGGCTAATGCTAAAAATTTAGAAATGGCATAGAAAATAAGTAAAATTACGTATTACTTCTCTTTTCCTTGGCTGCTTTCTCTAACAAGACTGAAAGCTGTCTGAATCTGGAATTGCTTCTTAGAAGTTTGCACAATGTCAGCAGGCAAATCTTGAATCTGACCTGCACTCGCCAGATCCTGATGTAATATATCAAGAAGTTGAAGGGAGCTGATTCTGCTCCTCTGTCCTTGTGGGATCCCCCCAAAGCAATGTACCCCAATGTACTAATGCACCAGAGCAAGGACCCCACTTCAATGTACTGCATCCAGCTCCGGAGTCCTCAGTACAGGAAAGACATGGGTCTGTTGGGGTGGAACTAGAGGATGGCAACAAAAATGATGAGAGGATGGAATAGCTATGAGGAAAGGCTTAGAGAGCTGGGGTTGCTCAAACTGGAGAAGACTCCAGGGAGACTTTAATGAGCCTTTCAATACTTAAAAGGGGCCTATAAGAAAGTTAGGGAGAGACCTTTTATTTTACAGCCTCTTGTGACAGGATGAAGGGTGATGGTTTTAAACCAAAAGAGGAGGCACTCAGGCTGGACACTGAAGAAGAAATTTTTTACAGTGAGGCTGGTAAAATACTGGGACAGTTTGCCCAGAGAGGTGGTGGATGCACAGTCCCTGCAGGCATTCAAGACCAGGCTGAATGTTCTTCTGAGCAAACTGTTGAAGATGTCCCTGCTCATTGCAGGAAGGGTTGGACTAGATGACCTTTGCAGCTCCCTTCCAACTCAAACTGTTCTATGATTCTGTGATTCTATGGTTCTATATTTATATATAGAACACACATTCATACAGAATCACAGAATCAACTAGGTTGAAAAAGACCTTTAAGATCATCAAGTCCAACCATTCTCACAGCACTGCCAAGTCCACCACTAAAACATGTCACAGATGGCCTCCTGTACACTGTTTGTGAACACGGGCGGTGACTCCACCACTGTCCTGGGAAGCCTCTTGCAATGCCTGAGCACTCTCTCTGAATGGAATTTGTTCCCAATATCCAATCTAAACCTCCACTGGTGCAGCTTGAGGCTGTTACCTCTTGTCCTGTTGCTTGTTACTTGTTGGGAGAGCAGACCAGCCACCTCCTGGCTCCAGCCTCCTGTCAGGCAGTAGAGAGCAACAAGGTACTCCTGAGCCTTCTCTTCCCCAGGCTAAACTCCTCATGTCCTTCAGCCATTCCCCATCACACTTGTGCTCCAGATCGTTCACCAGCTCCTTTGCCTTTCTCTGGCTGCGCTCCAGCGCCTCGATGTCCCTCTTGCAGTGAGGGGCCCCGAAGCCAACGCAGGATTCAAGGTGCAGCTTCACCAGTGACCAGTAGAGGGGAATAATCACTGCCCTGGCTCTGCTGGACGCACTATTGTTGATACAGGCCCGGATGTTTACTTCTTGGCTGCTTGAGCATAAACTGCTCATGTTCAGCTTCATCATTCAGCAACCCCAGGTCCTTTTCCATGAGCAGTTTTCAGTCACTCTTCCCCAGACCTGGGGCAGTGCTTGCAGTTGTTGTGGCACAAGTGCAGGACTCTGCACTTTGTCTTGTTGAACCTCTTCCCATTGACCACAGTCCATGGATCCAGCCTGTCCAGATCCCTGCACAGAGCCTTCTTGGCCTTCCAAAGATCAACACTCCCACACAAATGGGTGTCATCTGCAGATTTACTGAGGGTGCAGTCAATCCCCTCCTTCAGATCATCAATGCAGATATTAAACAAGGGTGGCCCCCATACCAAGCTCTGAGGGACACTGCTACTGTTACCAAATATATGTGACACCATTCACCACTGCTCTTTGGCCTCGGGTTTTTAATATATGGTTTGTAATACATCATTGGTCATTACTGAGAGAAAGTGATAGATAATCTTCTCTTGCAAATGGCTTAAGTAGTTGATCCTGCCTTGGGAAAAGAGCTACATGGATTACACACACTCTTAAGACCCTTTGAAGTGTGATTTTTCTGTGATTGAATCTGATACATACTTTTCTGGCATTAAATCATTTGGAGCTTAAAGTAGACCTCCTCCTTCAGCATACAGGCATGTTGGGGTAGGTTCACTTATGAAAAAACAATATCCCTCTGTTTCTGGATTGGTTTAATTAAAAACAAACAAACAAAGAAATTAAAAAAAGGTTCCTGAGTCAGATGTTCAGAAGCAGCCTTCCAGATTGGATCCATTTCCAGTTGTACATCTGTTGCTCTTTAGTCCATAAGAATATGTTTCAGATATAAAAATCTCTTGCTGTGTGTTTGGGTAGAAGCACCTGTGTCAGAAATAAAAGAACAGGGGAAGCGCACTAGCCCTCTGAAGAGAGTAATAATACCTAAAAGCTTCTGTAAGTCACTAGTGTCACTGTTATAGTTACAGAGATTATTTTGTCTGTTTTCTCTCTGTACTCCTTACATGTTTTGCTTAGGTGTACTGTATGTGTTCTCTAGTTTCCAGAAGGCAATTTGTGTTTCTTCAGCTTTAGCCCAAGCTGAAGACACAATGTTTGATCTATATCAACTGCCTGTTGCTTTCCAATTCTGCCTGAAGATCAATACATTTTCTTTTGAATTATCTAATCAGTTATATAGTTATGAACAGATATCTGTTTAACAAGCAGAAGGAAGGATTAGAAAAATACTTACAAGTATGTCTAGATCTGCTTAAGCTCTTGTTTCATCATTGAATGAATTAGAGGCCTCTGCTTTTAAATTACAGGAAAAAAAAAACTGATGTCCTTTAAAAAGATACAGAAGATGTGGTGGCCCGGGCTTCCAGAAAGCGTGCTCTCTCCTTAACATCAAAATCTGTAAAGGGAAGTTTACTCAAAGCACCATCCTCCATTTTTGAGCTTTCTTTATCCTCTATAGCAACAAAAGGCTTTGTTGCAAGTCTAAAGTGTGAAATTTTCTTTTTGACTGAGACAGCCTGTTGTGCTGGTCAGACTGTGTTATGACCTTGCAGCATCTTGGGTCATTACTCTAAGCTGCTTGATATCTGAAGCCAGTCTTTCTGGCTTGTGAGCACTGATTCTGCGTCTGCAGATTTAGAATCTCTCCTCACTCTAGCTGAGAAAACTTGCATAATAGTGCACACTGTGAGCTATGGTTATTCATTCAATATACCTACATCTTTGTGACCAGGCATTTCTCTGTCCTCCAGAGGAGGTAAAGGACATTTCCCATAGAAAGCTAAAATATGCCTCATGAAATTATCAGATGTTAATCAACCTTTCCAGACACTGATCTGTATTCTAGATTAATGTGTCATCTACTATACCTTTTTCTTCAATTAGCCCCCACAGTGTGACCTTTTGAGTAGGAAGTCCAGTGATGTATGAGGTCTTTATATTTATTTATTTATTTTCTATGTCCATTTAGCAGCTGCTCCTGAGGGGCTTCTCACTACACAGAGGTCTGAAAGTTGGACCATAACCCATGCAGGATACAGCTTACATCCTCTTCATGCTTTGTGAATTGCTAGAAACTCTATCACCCTTCATCTAATAATAAATAATTGCAATAATTAGTATTATTAATAATGCAAACTCTCCGAGGGCATAAGCACTTGTAAAACAGAGCATCCGAAATATTTCCATAAGCATAAAGATGCCCTCCAAGGAAATAAAGAAATCAGAAGAAAGTATCTTTGAACTAGTTAACTTTGGGAGAAATGTGATGCTTCTGATATGCTTTTTGTGCTCTATGAAACAAAAAGCCCTCACAAAATTCCATTAATTGTGATAATAGTTGATTATTTTTTAGGCATTAAAACAACAGTCATGGTAATTAATGATTTTTAATTTTAAAAGCTTTAGGATACCTAGATGAAGAGTATGGTGGATTTCGGTTAGTCTCAAACTGGAGATTGCAGACCACAAACCTGGCACAGTGAACACTTCTTTCCACAGATTTATCTACAAACTGTAGACCAAATAACACTGAGCAGTTAATTTTCTCTGTTTTTTGCCTGACAGGAATACTTCAGTATGGAACTCATTCTGTTCAGAATACCAGTGTCCAGACTACTTTGAGCATCTGAGTATAATTGGCAAGCTTTGGGCATCAATTCCTTGAATAGATGTATTTTAATCCACTAGAAGTTGGTAAAAAATTTTACATTCAATGTCAAACCAATCATTTTTAGGAAAAAAAAAAAAAAAGAATAAAATGACTTTGCTAGTCTAGAGATTACCATTAAGTCTGTGTACATATGGCCCCACAAGTCTTTCCAGGAGTCACAGCCCTTTGCTACTGTTTGTAATATAACACACAGAATGAAACCTACCCCAAAGGGGAAAACACATATCAGACTTAAGCAGATTTAACAGAGAAACTACAGGCTCCCTAAAGATTACCACAGGCTATCTCTAGTCTCATAAATACATGGGAAGACAGGGAAAGGCAGAGACCTTGAGTATGCCTGGGAGCATAAACTAGCACTGGGACAAAAGGCTGAAGGAGACAGCAACTCTCTGGATTTTAGTAAGGAGCACAAGTGTGTTGCTCCTCCCATCAAGCAAGTCACCTCCGTGGCTCACAGATCAAAGCTGGAATCAGAAAAACTACAGCAAATGAAAATCCTATCATTTTGGGTAAATATCTTGAATTCCTTAAGAACTTCTTAAATCTCCTTGTAACCTCTTCTGAGCAACACAGGAAAATATTTTTATACACAAATGGGCATTTTCTGTTTAATGATGAATTGTACCTTTAGTACCCAGCCTTCTGATGCTTTGATCTCATGCTGCATCCATGAATCCTAACCCCATCCTAACCTCTTCTAGCCTCCTGGGAGCAGCTTTTATACAGCAAAAACTCCTGTTTCAGCTGGTGAAGTGGTAACACTGGGCCTCATTGTCAGCTTTTCTGGGCTGGCGAGGTTTTTATGAAATTAGTCGTATTTGTCTTGATGTTTAGTAGAGAGCATGAAATTCAAATCGGTGTGTTTGGCATTCCACAGGCCAGCACTTTAATATTCAATGACATAACTTCATTGTGGTTTTGACAACACTATATAGGAGTTGTGCTTACCATTGAAAATTAAAGCCACTGAAAGAGTTGACAACAGCAGAATTGTGAATGCTTCCAGGCTCCTGAAGTGATTGTTATTCCAGTTTGTCTGGAAGTGCTTATTGTGTTTGTAATACCGTCAGTTCCACTTAAGGGCTACTTGAAGTCAATGCAATACAGGTAAGTATTACAGAAATCTTTCTTTCTTCCTGAACATTTATATCTCTGTGGCTCATTTGCATTTTCATTTGCCCATATGCTTATTGATTAGGTTATTGCTTGAAATCTTATGCAGGTTTACTGTTTATTCTGTCTATCCCATCTCCAAGATTCTTACGTGGTCCTTGTTTCCCTCATATTTTAACACCTCAGAATCACTCACAGGCTTTTATCTTTAGCTTGGAGAAACGAAAATGCTGTCTGTGTTCCAGAAACTGGAGACTGGTATGCAAGCCCATAAATTATGAAAACTCTACCCTAATTTCCTGTACATGATAGTTACATAGACTGATCTAGCTATGGTTTTTACAGTGAAAAGGGATTGTGTACTGAGCATCCAAACTCTATTCTAAAATTAATAGCAGCTGAAAACATTATAAAAATCAACTACCAAATCATAATAAATTCAAAGTAATGCAACTATAGAGCTATAAAATTTGTATGTGTAAAAATCAGGGAAATAAGAATTTTGCTTTCCCCAGTGACTTTAACATGCACATCACAAAGCAAAATTGTTTGCTCAGATCTTCTCTCAATCTCATTTCTTCATATTACGTAATGTAGGATCAGTCTACTGATACATAGGGCCAAATGTAAAATTTATTTTTAACCAATTTGAAGCATGTGAAACACCCCTCTGTATGTCCATTGTACTTGCAGTTCAGTGCAGAGCTTTCCTGGTAGAGGTACAGTAAAACATAACCCATGATCCTTCAAGCCATGCAATCCCAAATGAATCTGCAGCCAATTTTCTTATTTTCCATTAAGTCTTACCCCTGCAGGCTTGTAGATGCTTACAACCAATTGCCAGGTAGCATAGAGTAGGACAGTTATCCAGATCTCTCTATTTGGAAGGGTGGAGTTTCCCATATAAGCCACTGTGATGGGGCTTATACATAGTGGGGCTCCCGATTTTGAATGCTAACTTCACTAACAAGTTCTCACTAACTACATTTAAACTTTTTAAAATTTCAATGAAAAATTTAACTTCAATTAATATAGTATGGTATTCTGTCTGACTTTTTGAAGTTAAACATTTAAATAGTGAAATAAAAGTAATATGCAATGAGTAATCACACTAATGAAGAAAAAAAAGGATTAATCCCTGTAAGATATGTGAAATATATTTAAATTAATTTATATGAATCAAATTCTGCTGGCACTATCTATACCACAGAAAAGTGGGTACTTTCTGATCACAAAATGCACGTGCTATCTGAGAAAATTGCTTTTATTATTTATTGAATTAACACAGAATTAGGTTTCCTTTTCCTGACTCTGATATTACAAAGCTGGAAGACCCATATTCTGAACATCAATTAAAATAACTGGGTTTTAGATCAGGAATTTTCTTTCCTTTTTCATCCCACATTTACTCATTGCAAATTTATCTTCAGATATTGTCAACATTGCCCTTTAACCCAATAGTTTCTTCTTCCTCCCTGGTGCTTATTTACGTTTCCTCTTACTCTTGGGCATTGCAGAAAACAGCTAGATTTCTTATCACATTCTACTACAGAGTCATTCCTGGTTATACACTTTAGTAAGGTTTGGGGTGGATTTCATGTAACTAGCAATTTAGTCCGTGCTAATCATTTAAGCAGTGGTGATATCAATGAAAGGACCAATGCAAGAGCAATAACAGATTCAACCTAGGTTGACACCACTGTGCATGACTGAAACTATAGACCACTGCCCACATCCCTCTACTGAGTACTGGCAGAACTGAGGTGAGTCATCTTAGAGATGGCATTTAAATGTGAAACGGCAAAAGGCTAGACAAAGTGAATCCAGCTCTGAAAATGCACCTTGTTTCATCTGCAGAGTACAGATCATTCATTGTACTTGCTTTTCCATACATACATTGTACATGCTTTTCTGTTTATTTGAATCATCCGTATGAACAAGAAACAAGAAAAAAAGATAATGTGGAAAAAAGGAACACAGGACTCATCCTGCTGGGTCAGAACAAGAGCTGATAAGTTTAGTGTCCTTTGTCCCATAACAAATGCAGGCTGCCTCAAAGAAAAAACAGAATCATCAACATAAGACAGGAAAGAAAAACAAACCAACTACCCAAACAAAAATTAAAACCAAACACAAATGAAACAGGTCATTACAGGTTACTGAACAACATGTCGCCAAGAAAATGTTTTCTTAATCCCTCGAAGATGGTAGTTGGCAAATACTTATTATAATTCTTGGAATTCATTTTGTCTGAGTATGTGTCTCATCCTCTAAGTCATGACATCCTTAGGAGAAACAGGCTATCCTGCCCTGTGGACTTAATATTTCCATTTTTGCTATTTTTAGTCCTTTTATTCCTTTGCTTAAGAAGCTGCCTGTTGCTCTACACTGCAGGTGATCTCCATGCCAAGTTTTTCTTTCCCAAGTGTTGAACTATTTGTGCACAAAGTGTCTGAAATGGTCTTTAGGCATGAAAAGTACTTGCAACTTGCCAGCCACAGATAACTCAAACCTAGAGATTTTAAAGCATTTTATGAGAGGGGGGAAGAGTGAAAATCTATTCAGCTCTCAACCTGAGATGCATTTCAGCCTAGAGAAATCTTCGCAATCACCAGAAGTTTTTAAACTACTGAAGGTGCTAAGGCTAACCCCTGAGGGTCTTTTTTAAGAGTATAGCCAGACAATACTCCAGCCAGAGGCACTAGAGCCCTCTGCAGAAAATTATAAGTTCAGAGAAGATGAACTGTGGTCTTCCTGTTCACAAATGTCTCTCTGCAGACTTCAGAAACCTGGAATCTTCAGAAATCTTGTCTTTTCAAGCAACTTCTTTCCAAAAGCAGTTTAACAGAATGTTAAACCCTTGTTGATGGAAGAGTTGCTCATACGGTTTTCACTTTCTTATTCTCCGTCAATCTCTTCCCAGTAGTTCTATTGCGTTTTTTTAAAACATCCTGATAAAATCTATGAAATCTTTCTCTACAGCTTTTTTTTTTTTTTTTTTTTTTTACTAATAAGAAAACTGATTTGGTTATAGCACAGAAAAAGGAAGCAGGCTGACATCTGGAGAGCTAGGTCCAGTTCTGGTCTCCCCGGTAGAGAGATATGGACACACCGCTGCAAATCCAGCAAAGGGCGACAAAGATGATGTGGGGTCTGGGGCATTTAACATATGAAGAGCTGGGACTGTTCGTCCTGGAGAAGGAAAGGCCTGAGGGGATCTTTTATCAGTGTGAATAAATACCTTAGAACAGTTAAGAAGGACCAGTGACAGGGCAAGAGGCAATGGACACAAATGGAAACACAGGAAATTCTAGTTAAACATAGAATAAAACTTTTAAATGTGATGGTGGTTAAACTCTACAATAAGTTGCTCAGAGAGGTTATAGCATCTCCATCCTTGAAGATGCTCTAACCCCTAATAGAAAAAGTCCTGAGCAAACTGCTCAAGGTGATCCTGGCTCTGATCTGGTGATCAAATTAGAGGAACTCCAGAGGTGCTTTGCAATTACACCTATTGTTTGACTTTATGATTCTTCTCTGCTTTTAATCCCTAACACACGTATAGAGAGGTTTCAGTCTAGTTTTCTTTCCTGGCATCATGCTACTCATCCTCCAGAATGGCTGATTCTCTCCTTGGGCATTAATCCCTGGGACCATAGTGTTCAGAAATATGGTGACCCCCAGCTGACAAGTCCCAGTAAGTCAACTTGTTCATATATGTAAGTCTGCTGACAGCTTCTCTTTCTCAAAATCACAGCATGAGCACATCTTTCCTGAATTCTTTTTCTCTGTTTGTTGGTTTGGGTTTTTTTTTTTTGTTTTGTTTTGTTTGGTGTTTTTTAATTCTTCTTTCAATTTGCTTTAGACACACTAATGTTATCAGAATTTTAGTCTTAGTACTTATGTAGGACTTGATCCTATCTTCTGCCTTTAATCTTCTGAGTCATTCTCTCAGTGTTAATGATTCTTTCTTGTTAGTTTACACAAGGTATATAGGATTTGTCTTAATTCTAAACTCAGAAATAAATCCTGAATTGTTCAGAAAAAGAGTGCTATGAATTAGCAGAATGTATTTAACAAGAAAAGGCTTAGTAAATGCTTAGGGAATAAGAGAAGTCTTCCAGGAATATCTGAGCAGTCTTTCTGGTTTCAGACTGTTCTCACAGGAGCTACTTGTCATGAATTCTAGTCAGCAAGGTTGCATTTGTATTTCATGTTAGTACATGTGTGGTGCTTATGGAAGAAAAAGATCACTCTTCTGACACCAATCTCCAAGGCTTTGGTTTCCTGTCCAAACACTGACATGTTGACAGATATAAAGCTCCCCATTTCTCTGGCAATATTGTTTTGATCATGATGGTTTTGACGAAATTCGAGCTTTATCCCCAATCCATTTTATTTTTTATCATGGCGATCGCTTCCTAGTTTCCCTCAGATTACTTAGTAGCTCAGCATCAATAGACAGTAGTACTAAAGGGAATACACTTTAGTGCTTGTACAAAGACCATCCATCATGGAGAGATGGATTTTGGTATTTTTATAGGATTCTCCTCCATGGTTGGCTGAGTGCTGTTCTGCTGCTGTCTAACATGGGGGGATTATAGGTGTCTCACTTTTGTACCTGCTGCTTTCATATTGCAAAGCAGGGGGTTATTAATAGAGATTGTTTTCAGCTGGATCTTTTAAAGCTTGTAATACCAAGACACAGTCTTAAAAGTTGTGAAATGAATTTCCAGTTCTGCTGCAGAGATGACAGTTTTTAGCTCTGGGCACTTTTATTTTTGCCTCAGTTTCTTCTTTTTCCCTGGGTAAGCAGACTTTATGTTGAAAGCTTTTCCACCATTGTGCTCTGCTTTAGCAGACTGCTTTGGAGATATATGATTCCAAACAATGCTAATCTTTCTTTAATTCCTTTTTTAACTTTTTACTCATCTTTTATTCTCTGATGATTTATACCCTTGCATCAGGCTGTTCATCATCTATCAGCTCACTCAGCCTTTCTTGTAGATAACAGCTTTTGGTGAGTGTCTTCAAGCTGAACCTCTTGCCTAGGATTATTACCTAGAGGTATTACTATATCCTAGAACTTCTTGTCCCTTATTGTCCTTTTTCCTCACAAAAAAAACAAGTTTCACTGGTGAACATGGCAACAGAGATCTTTATTTATGCTGTAATGGCCTCAGAACTACTTAGAAATGAGGTCTTGGAATGATAAAAGATAGTACTAAGAAAATACCAGCTCACCCACTGTTAAGTTTAGGAATGCTAGACAGAAAAAAGCACTGCAAGTCTGCAATGCCCCTGCACACAATGCTGTGCGAAGTTCCACTTTTCCTCATGTCTTATAGCAAGTAAGCAAACAAGAGAAGATACGGAAAAAAGGCAGCACTAAAGATTGCAGGTAGAGAATAGCATCCAGGCATGAAACTGAAGCCTTAAAAAAGAGATGGCTGAGAGATGATATGATACTGGTCTATGAAAGCATTGTTCACTGGATCTTTCAAAATATGAACTAAGGCATGAAATGAAACTAGCAGATGGGAATTTATAAATGAACAAAAAGAAGTACTTCTTGGAACTCCTCACCACAGGATATGGTGTATGCTAAAATTCCTATTGGTTTAAAAAAGAGATGGAATGAGACAAAAAAATCCATTGAGAGTTGTTGTGCCCAAAGATAGAGCCTGTGGATTAGGAACTGCCTGAAACAAGAGATCTTTGGGAAATATTCTAGAGAAATAGCACTACTTGCTTACTCTCTTCTCATGCAACTTTTCTTCCTCTCTAGCCCTTCAGTGGAACTGGTCAGAAAAAAATATTAAAAATTGATTGTTATTTTAATAGAATAATGCGTGTCTGTGAATGCTTGTATGTACATCTGTATGAAATACTGCTGGAACTTCTTGCTTGAAGTACATTAGGAGAAACGTAGAGCATTGTAGCTTGTGTTTGAACATCTTAATAGAATATCTAAATTTAACATCTCAAAATATAGTTGAACAAAGAAAATTACATTATTTCATGTGAAAATAAATAACACATAAATAGAATCATATATATGTTTAAACAAAATGTTTTGATGGACTTGAAGCAAGTACTCATGGAATATGGAGGGCATCATAATTTTTTTTTTCAGGTCTTGTATTCATTTCATAAGGGACTTTTCCTCCTCCATGACATTTTGTACTGTAAAGACTGTACTTGTTTCTGCATCAAAAAAGAAGTTATTACCATATAATCTTAGCAGACAGTGATCATAAGGGCCTTGCATTATTAAAATATTCCATTTCTCTCCCAGGGTAGGATTATTATCCACACTTACATTGTCTAGTGATTTTCTCCTATCTATAGTTTTAAAAATCCAAGCAAATGGGTTTACCAAAAAAACAGTAAAATAAAATAAGCCATACAACTGCTCAAACTATTTTTCTCAAACTATTTTTATATAACTTTTTTACCACTCAAAAATGCCATTTAAGCAAAAACAAGATGTTTCTGGAATGTACTAATTTTGATAAAATTCTCCATGGAAATTTTTCTAAACTGTTCCAGGTGGTAATGATAGCTGTGTTTACTGTGCTTCTGACATTTCCCTCTGCAAATATTCTCTTTTGCGTGAAATTCCAGACTACATTTTGTTCTAAATTAAAACTAAAAAAAACCCCACAGTATTTAAAATTTGGGATCTGTCTGAAAATTCTGGCGAGTTTTATATATCACTTAAAGAATAAAGGTCCTTTATTAATGCTTTCCTTTTTCTTGATTATGAAGCATGGTGAGAAGATGAACTGCTCAACTGATAAAAATATGGGTGACATCTCTACTTGGTAATCATGAAGATTGCTTTCCAAAGGTTCCAGTCTTCTTCTTATCATTAACAACTCTGTGTAGAAGCCAAATCCTTTCTTATTTGTAATTGTATTTTTTGTTTTCATTCCATGCAACTTGTTACACGGCAGACCAAGTTTACTGGGATTGTGGAGCTGTGCTGAGCCAGACCAGAGCCCCAGGACATTGGTCAAATAGGGTCTCAGAAAATACTCCATCATCTCTTTGACCTGTGAACCTTGAACAGAAATGCCCGTGTGTTCAAGAGAGATAGAGAATAGTAACAAGAGGGTGACTCAGATTTTAAGGGTAGAGACTGAGGTCTGCACTAGGAGAGGGGATATAAGTCAAGCTGAGACCCCAAAGATCCTGGCTCACTACTGAGCATGCTGTCAGAGAGGGTTACCTCCAGATGAGCAGAAAGAAAGAAAGCCTGCAATATGAGCTGGCTCTTCCTCTTCTCCTCTGTGAAGCTACATGGAAACTGAATGTCTCTCTTTTCAGAAAAAAAGGGGAAAGAAAAAGAAAAGGTGCTGAGAGGGGGAAGTTAAATCTTAAAGTTGTAGCTGCAGCTACAGCATCACAGGACACAGACCTAGCTGCACCCAAGGAGGGATGAGCAAAGACTGGTACTAACACTGTCTAGTTTCTTCTTAGAAAGCTCCAGAGCAAGAAGTTTCACAATTTTACATATCCATCACAATAAGTAATGACCTGACATTCATTCAAAGATTGTAACCCCATTCCCTTTCTCTTCATGTGAGATGGGGAAATGCTGTCAGACATTGAAAAAATAATATCTTGGCCAACATCACACCGGAAGGTAGAGCAGAAAGCTGGATTCATTTTGCCTAAGTCCTATCCTCTGATCCTCCTGTCCTTTCACAGCTATCTCTGCCTCTGAAACAAGGCTATTAGTATTATTATTATTATTGTTATTATTACATTTTAGTCTTCCCTGCTGTTATCAGTCGCTGCCAAGAAAGAAGGCATGTCACTGTTTTACATTTGAGCATCCTCAACACATTCCAGTGTGAGTGCTCAAGGCCACAGTCCAGAGGGAACCAGGAGAGCAGGAGCTCCATACTGTGGTTAGCTAGGAGACACTGGCCACATGCAACACCATCAAGCCTCGGGCAAGGACTTCAGAATTAACTCTAATTCCTCTCCAACCTTTAACAGGGGAATTCAGAGGAAGATGAAGCATCAGGGTAGGGGGAGGGGAAAGGTGAGGCATTTTGTCATTAACAATATAGCCTCACTTATCACTTACAACTGGAAGTGCAGATAGCAGTTATTAAAAGATGTACCATTAGTACAAAAGCTCATTACCACGCTGTAATCCTTGTAAGCATTTGTGACTGATACAAATGGAGTTGGCAGTGTGTAGAGGTTTTCATTTTTCTTTTTTTTTTTTTTTACTCTCTTTTCTATTTTTTTAAAATATATCTGGGATTGAAAAATGAACCAGAGATTCAGGGCTTGAAATATGCTTAGAGAAAACCTTGGTTTCAGTCTAATTAAAAGACTGTTTATGTGTCTATAAAGGGGCTGAAGAATCGTGTGAATATTTTCTCCCATCTCAAAAATATTTGGACTGAATTCCCCTTTATAGTAAGAGGTAGCACAATCCAGAATGGTATTTCTCAGATTTTTGTGTCTGTTTGACTTAATTTCTCCAACCACTTTTGTCTTTTCCGAAGGTACAGTCTTTTCCCACTTGTTAATGTAACACTTTCCTTTCACCCACTGTCCTATATTCTTTCTTCTTGTCTGAAACAGAATGCTGGCTTAAAGAACAAGTCACAGTACAAAATGGGGCACTTTTCCAGACATTTGGCAAACTTATCCTGGAAACTGCTATTCTACCATGTTGACCATTTAACCATTTGTCATGAGACCTATTTCCAGCCATACCACTAACCTCCATTTTAACTGTTGGCAAATTATTTCATTTTTTCTGTGTGTTTCATAGCCTCAGGAAAGCCAGGATAAGATCATTTCCTTGTTTTATGAAGTTCTCTGAGAAATATACAAGAAAAAGTGCTATAAAAAGCTAAGTAGTACTACTGGTAGTAATAATAACAATCATAATGGAACTAAAATGAGCCTGTGTTCCAAACTTTGATGCTTTTTCTCCCCTTGAAAATATCATTACAGAAATGGAGGGAGAAATAATGATAGAAAGGAAGTTATATTTTTTTCTTCTAACCCAGAAAAGTATTTCTTCATGAGACTGGCTACCCAAAGTAGTATTTTGTTCAGTCCAAGAGAGTATAGGTGGCAATTAAGGCTCAGTATTCAGACACCTGCATTTAGGAGTTACAAAATGAACAGAAACATAGAATCATAGAACAGTTATGTTTGAAAAGGACCTTAAGATAATCTAGTTCCAACCCCCCTGCCATGGGCAGGGACACCTCCCATCCTATATGCAAGCTTTATCTGTGCATAAGTCACTTTGAAAATATATTTTTGGAGTTCAAGATTTCCTCTGTACTGCAATCTAAGATCAATGGGTCAATTGTGTAAAATCACCTTGATTCAGGATGAAAAAAATGCTGGCCTTTTCTTCAATCCTGAAGCCACAAATCAGACCAAGAAGAGAGAGACTGCAATGCCTGATACCCAACTACCTGCTGCTCCTTGTTTCTCCTGTCTTCAGGAAAAGAAAAATGCATTTTCTTGGTTATGCAGAAGTAAGCTCCAAGGGAATATTTAATTCCTGTCACCTTAATGGGTAGAAACACTCTTTTACAAGTTTGAATTTTAAACAAATAGTCAACAGCACAAAGCTGCCAACACCTGACTGAAAGGCTGAAAGGCCACCATGGTGAATTTTGGATGCAGACATAAATCTCATTAAAGGTATTGATGTATTAAAGCTAATGTTTTGGCCAAAAAATATCCTTCAGGCTCAGCAAAAATAGAAAACAAGCTGTTCTTTGCAATATAACAGCTGGATTGTGTCAAAGCCCTGAAACTAGAGTACTTGACAGGTCAGGAATATGTAAGATGGAGGCTTCCCTGTAGGTAAAAAGAGTACCAAGAGTTGCAATCTACAGTGCTCTTGAAACAGAAAGAAATAAGACAAAAAGCTGTGAAGGTAAGACCAGGAAAAGGCAGAGATACAGTGCTTCACGCTCAGAGAGCATCCTGGAGTGCTAGACATGGAGTTTTGACTGAGGCAACTGACTTATTTTTGGCCTTACTGGGTCTTAGGAAAAACTGTAGGGATTTAGGAATTTCACGAAAATAGTCTGCCCCAAGACTTTATCTGTGTGTGATTCCTGGGGTCTCAGCTCAGTCCTGAAAAGCACTGCAGTGTGCCAAAAGTTGTCTAATCCCAGAGGTATGGTATTAAATGTGAGGCTCATGCTCTGCTCTAATGTGACTCAGGCTGGCAACAATGAAAGACTCACCCTGTAGGTGGACCCACAGTGGGGTAAAGACTCCCGTGTTCCAATGACATCAGCAGTCGTTATTGCTGGAAGAAAATAATGGCTTCAAAAGAGACATCATTGGACAAGGATTCACATACCTTTTGACAGAGAGCAAAGCCCAGGGGAAAGCCACTGTATGCTCCTCATCTCCAAGACTGGTAGGTGTGCTCACACATCCCCAAGAGCTGTCACGTAACATTCTACCTTCCCTTCACAGATGGCTCAGCAGCTCTTTCTGCTTTATCATCAGATCCTGCAGCTCACACTTTTAATAATTCTTATGAGAGTCCTTCTCTTTCCCTCCCTTCAGTCTTCCCCCTCCTCCCCTCATTCCTCTGAATGATTCATGTTGAAGTTAGAAGGATTAAGCAATATGTTATCTCAAATGCTGGTAATAGCTTCAGGTTAAAACCATGCAGTCTGCAAGTGGCACCTTGTTGCTTAAGTTATGCAGAGACCAGAGGCTGCAGAGCAATAGAATCTTCTTGCAGACTTTTATCATGCCCACTCCTATAATGTATTATAAATCATTACCATCCCACTCAGCATCCTGGAGTCACCAATATTCAACAGCATGCTTTTCTTTTCCAAAAAATAAGTTAATATATATATATATATGAAAAAATTAAAGAGCTGAGTGAATTCACTGCTCAGAAAAGGCAGTGTTTGAGAAATGGTGTGAATGGATGTTATGTGAATTCACACACAGTTCTGCAGTCACCTCACAGCTCTGCTGCCTGTTACAGCTCAAACTCTTTGCTATTTCTTGCTATCAGAATCTATGTCATTCACCCCAGTACTGCTTTATTCTGTATTATTCTGCCTTTTTCATCCTTTCCCTGCAGCCCTGTCAAAGCACTTGAACTCAAAGCCTAATTTGAAGCCCCCTGAAGTTAATAGGGGTTTTTCCATTGACTTCAGTGGATTTTTGATGAGGTCCTCAATGCTGATTCCCTAAATATTTTGCCAGTGCCTCCTCTAACCTGCTTGCTTATACCTAATGCTCCTTATCTCTTAAGAGCTACAACAGCTTTTAGAGTGGTGAACTGTGCAAAAAGCAAGAAAACTAAAGATTACTCTTCTTAAGCAAGAAAAAAAAAAACCAAAAAACTGATTTAAATTCTATCTCATAATAACTTGAAGATTACTGACAGGCAGTTTTAACCTTTTTGTTTTGCTTTGTTTTTAATGTTATTTTGTTTGAATGGTTATTTATTTT
>JAOEHY010046784.1:20611-42330 GCA_025447955.1 Psilopsiagon aurifrons
CCCCCCCTCCCCTTTTGTCAGAACTGAAAAAATAATGGTAACACACAAAGAAAATAAATCTTAAAACTTACATTCCTAGACAAATTTCAAAACTCTTGGAAATGTGCAGTCACTAAATTGCCAAAATTCATCCCAGGTAAAGACAGTTGAGCCACTTTGGATATAGAGTGCTTAATAAATCCAAGCTGTGAGACATTTTAAGCGCACACACACACAAAACATTCCATATTTTGAAATATAGATTAGCACTTCATGTGACACAGTCTTGGTCCATCAACAGTTTTCCTACCTGCTATGGTTGGAGCTGCAACACACTAATAGCGCTGCACTAAACATTAGTGAAAAAGCGAGGACATGGAGGTTTTCTGTCTCAGGCAGATTCACTGGTATGTGGGTTTTCATAAAAGTCTTTTGGCTGCAGGAGCAGGTTAAAAGAGCTTCTGAGCTAGCCCTGTTTATTCTGGACAAATTCAGCTTACAGGACTGTTTAAAGAGCCACACACAGAGGAAGGAGCAGCATTCCTTAACCATCCCTCAGTGAAAACCAGTAGTTTCTAATATCTGAAACAGGTATATGTGAGCTCTACCTGTGCTTCAGGACTCCTTTACGCAAGGTGGCTTTCCAGTCACCTTGATATGTCCCAGGATCCAGTTACATTACTGGGTTGTATTATTTCTCTGTTGAAACACAGAAAAGTAGAAAGGCAGGACGAGACAAATGGCTACAAACAAAACATGAATTAGGGTCTATTACAGAGACTGACAAACTGTGCATAATTTTAGTTATAATGTAGTTTTTCTTTTTGTGTAATGCCCTTGGGCTTGCCTCATCCTGTTTAATTTTAGATTTTTATCTTCTTTAGATGATTAAGTACCCTACTTCCTCAAAAACCTAAGAGACAGAGAGAGAAACCTCCAGAACACAGTTTAGATTTTGGCTGGACCCTTGAGTCCCATCATTATCTCTAATGGAAACCTAGGACAATCTCACCCCTCACATGGCCTTATCCTCAATTGAGGTGGATAGATCCCACCTGCTGCCCTGCAGTGCCTCCATTTCACTTCTGTGAAGGGAGTTGCCCAGCTCCTGCCTGTGCTGCTTAGTGCTCAGGCACCCTGACACAGCTGGGGATAGGATTTCCTGTTTCTGTAACAGCATTCTGCTGTGGTTCTGCCTTCCCAGAATTTTTTCTACCGTGTTTTCTTTTTTTTTTTTTTTTTTTTTTTTTTTAAAGTGCTCTGCATGCAATGCTGAGAATGGATTATTCCCTGTTATGAATTTATACAGCGCCCTAAGGGTTCCTTGATTTGTACTGTAGAGCATCTCATGAATAGATCTCAGATGGGACCTGAGAGCTATGAAGTCAGGCTGAGCAGTTCACTCTTCTCTAGATGAACTATGACCAGGGGACTCTAGTGATATACAAAGAGAAAGGCTCACTGCTGAGGGGAAGAATTGCAGGAGTCTCTTCTTAAGAGACCAGCGAAATAAAATGTTCAAGAAATAATGTGCATTTCTAGCCTTTTCCTTTGAGCAAATAACACCCCCCAAAATACATAATTCTCTGCAAACTAGCCTATAAAGTTGAGGAAATAGGGACCTACTGCAGGAACCTCAGACAACAGCAAGCCATTCCATGTATACATGGTAACCGGCATATATCAAGAAGTCTGGCTGAGTGGGTGCCCTCAATGATCAGAGAGGGCCTGCAGCTGTGAAGGTGATAGAGCAGCTGATGGTAGAGACATGTGTCTGCTTCTTTCCTGCATGACAATCCAAAAAGGAATAAAACCACTCTGCTGAGCAACAGCGTAACACTGACTGAGAGCTAGCAAGGCCCAGAAAGCAAAGTTTATCTATCTGGACTCTCTCACACAAAGTTTAAGTTACACAGCTTCTGAATACCAACTAGTGGAAGTTTGCTCTCTAAAGACATGCCCTAAGTGCTATACACAAAAGCAGTGTTGCACTGGAAGTCAGGCAACTTAGTTCCTCCTGAGTGTGCTGCATGTGTACCATTATGTCCTTATATACTCTTTCCACTGTCTAACGTGTCTCTAAACTCTGGAAGACAATGGACCGTCCCTGCCTCACGGATGAGCTCAGTTGTCTGCTTTGGCTATTGATTTTCCTGAAGGCATTGCTTGCTAGCATCTCACAGAAAAATGGAGATAAAGAAGGCTAAAACTGGTATCTAATTCCCTGAAAAATGGTTGTTAAGTGAGACTAAAGTCCTGCTTTCTTCAGCAGTTGCTAAGTAGCTGAGGCAGTGCCACCTCTCAGCAAAGTGCTTCTATGTATGGTTTTGTTACTTTAGAAAAGATAACTAACATAGATTGACATACTGTAATAACCACCCCTGAGTGCAAAAAGCTTTGCACTAGCACAGATAGCAAGACAGATAGTGGAATTTGGGAGATGCTGTTTCGTTTGCTTGCATTTTTGGCTGTTGGTTTGTGTCATTTTTAATTGCAGTAGAGGTTCCTGCTAGCACTTGGAGGGAGACTGTACTTCATGTTACTGGTAGTCAGCATAGCTTTTCTCCGGGGAGAAAAGAATTCACAAAGCAGGTTGGAGAAAGAGCAGGACACCGAATTCAGGTTTCTATTTCAGATGCTACCAGCCTATTCAACCACCAGTGGGAAGGTAAAGATATTGACTCTTGCATTCTCCCCTCTAAAAGATGGAAAGAAGGGTAACCCAGGATTTTTGCTTCTGAAAGAGCTTTTGATGCATGCTGGGGAGCTTAAAAAGAAGAAGAAAAAAAATCTTCTTGGTGATGCATTGCAATAAGAATGTCAGGCCATGTGTTGAATATATTCCAGCACAACTATTATCCTCACTAATGATGTTCCCATGAAAACATAAAGATCAAGGAAAGAAAAAGGAAAAACAACAACATCTTTCATTGTGTTGCTGTGTGTCTGGTAAAGTCATTAGGGAAAACAAGAAAATGGTTTTTTGATGCTGATGCTGCATAGACATGTTTTCTGAAGGGAAATGTTTTCACATTATCCTAAGAGGTGGAAAAAAAAAAAGGAGAGATTTAACTCCTGGGCCTCCCACACTGAGGGGTGATTTCCCTTAGCCCCTTTGACAGCAGAGTGAATGACTTGGATATATGACAATAGAGGTGAGTAAAGGGGTAGAATAATCCTTTCTCTCTGGAGATATACAGAACAGGAAGGGGAATGTCTCACAAAGGCCAGGGAAAAGCAGAGTTTGTGAAAGGTGCTGCAGATAATGGAGACAGCGCTGCATTTCACTTGGAGTGGTTACTTGAATAAGAAAGATTGTCTTTTCATCACGAGGCTAGTACATCAGAGAACTTGCTTCAGTTTCTGAGACTTACACAGAGATACCTATAGCACTCTGCTGGGAAAGGCTGGCTTCTAATCCACATTTTCCACTTTACATATGGACTCCATGTAGGCATGGACCGAAGCCAGGGTATGCATTTCCCATGTTAGGGAGTATTCAAGAATATTTTGTTCTCTCAAACCAAGCTGTCAAAAGACACGCTGGCTGAGAAGAAAAGACTGAGACAGGACCAGATGTCCTGCAACACATCCTTTGTGTGCATGCCCTGAGTTTAGATCTTTTCAGTCAGTTCATACTTTGAGCTCAAGCTACAGACAAAAAGTAGTACTTGAGAAGACCGACTGTCCAATGATCAGTGCTGAAGGACAATACTGATGTAACAGTTCTACATGAGACCAATATTTAAGGTTATGTAGACTACTCCTAGCTTTGTATAGCTAATATTTTATTGTTTTGTGACAGAGACCAGTATCATAGCCCATAAAATGTAGAATTATTTTTCTGAATGGTTACTTTTTACAGTTTTTCTGTGCTGAGACTATTATTTGATGCATGCACTACAAGAAAGGTATCTTGGCTCAACTCTATGCAATGCAGTCACACCCCTGTTTTGACTCCACAGCTGGCATGTTTAATGAGTTGTGGATGTAAGTGTTACGTCATATAAGACTGAAGCTGTATCTCTTACACACATAAAGTAGATGATACATCAAGAAACAGATGTACCACTTCTCATTCTGTGTCTACATTGTTTAAATGCCTTGGAGACTCTGGACCATACTAAGAATGATGTGACTTCACAGTGGGAAAGCTGACAGATTTTAAAGTTTTGCTATTTATGGAAATCTGTTATCAAACCTAGATTTTCAATAGCAATTACAAGGTACACAGCCTCCAAAAGAAAAACAAACAAAAAAAAAAAGGATGAAAATTTACCTTCATATTTCAACAAGTTGGCCTAATTCTGCTGCACTGAGTAACCCCAAGGGCAAGGAAAAAAAAACCCAGTTATCAAAGCATTGGTTAGCCAATTAAACTCAACTACATACTTTTTGTTTGGCTCCAAGAATGAAATGTGGATGGAGTGAGGTTGAAGGAATGCTTTTAGGCAATCCTAAAAGAGTTTATCTCATTAACTTTTCCATGGGGGACAGAAGTTTTCTGTGCTACGTTATCTGATGCCCACAGTCCATGCCAGAAGTAACCTTTTTGCTACCTGCAGCTAGCAGCCTCTTTAGATCTTTGAAGGCACAAATTAGTGCTGTCACATTACAGGGGGCTCTAGGAACACCTTTTCTTTAAAGGCATTTTGCCTTTTATTATTTTTCTTTTTCTTTTTTTTTTTTTTTCCTCCAAATCAAGCCTTACTTTCCTTTCCTTTCTATTCTTTTTTTTTTTTTTTTTTTTTTTTTTTTTTTTTTTATCTTTCACCCCTTTCTTTTGCCTCTTCATTTTTTTTTCTTCAACCTCATTTGGGAGGTCTGTCAGCCTAGGTCTGTAATGGGTTTTCCTGCTGGACAACTTTATAATTGGGACCATGGAGTTCTGAAAGCATGCCAGATGTGTCGTCATCAAACAGCAAAGCCCTCATTAGAGCTGAAGTTGTAAGTGCATGTGTATGTTTTCAGAGGAACTTTCCCATTAATGGCTAGTAGGTGTCCAGGAGCAAAGATCGTTGTCTCTTTTGTAGCTGGCCTTTAAATAAAGGATTTTACCTAGTGAAGCGAAATATTTTCCTTTGTCCCACTGTGGTTTCCATTGTAACAGGGACTTATCTATATCATTTGGCTTCTGAAGAGGTGCTTGATCTGACAAGAAACCACTCACCAAATGCTAACTGTCCTTGGGTTGCATTATTTATGCAGGGGAAGCAAAAGCAGGATGTTCTACCAGTTTTTTTTCCTTATAATTGTTTCTTTGATTCTTCAACATGATACAGCAGCCTCTCCCTTTAAACTGCCCATTGCTGAGCTGTAACATTTATCCACAAAAGATGAATTTTATTTTCTTTTTTTTAAAGACAGGGAGCCGGTTTTTATGGTGTCTAATGTGGCAATACCTCAATCTGGATTCTGAATCAAACTCAAGTTTCATTTTTGCAGAGAATTTCAAATCTCTATTTTAACATGGAAGTGGAAAAACAAGAACAGCTATATTAGACTACCCTTTGGAGCTGCTTTAAAGATTAAAGTTTGCATGTAAGTTAAAGATCCTTGAATGAAAAAGTATTCTTTGGGTAGAAAGCAATTAAATCTTTCTGTAAAACCACAGTAGATAACTCTGTAGAGAGAACCCAAGTACACTGATTAGCTTTATTTTTGATCAAGGTTGCTTTATTTTGTTTTTCTTTTAACATACTACAAAGACTTTTAAAGCTAGCAGGATGTCCTCTACCAACCTCTTTCTTTCAGAAAATGCTTGTCAAAACTGCATGCTTGTGTGAAAATCCATCAATTCGAATAAAATTTCATTATGAAGAAATCTGAGAAGATTGTTCTGATGAGCTTGTAATGGAACAGAGTGTTCAGATATTTCCATTTCAGTACAACCTTTTTTGTGTCATTTTAAAGCTGCTTATGGTGTATAAAATCAACCATGAGTATTGCACTGAATCATTTCACTTTCTTTGAAAAAGCAAGTTTCAAATAAAAATCATTATTATTTTATTTCAGACTCTCATTCCCAAGTACATTTCACATTTGTTCTATTATTATTATCGAGTTAAAAAGAGTGAAAACTATGGAAATAATGTAATTTCCTGTGAAACAGAAAATACATTTGCAGCCAACCTTCACTTTTGAAAGTATATTGGTCAAAACATGAGTTGACAACTTTGTAGATATGTGAGGTGGGGCTCATGTCCTCTACTCTTAGACATGAATAGTTCTAAGAAAGTATCAAGACTGTCTCTGTGATCCATGGAGAAAAGGAGATGTCATCAAATGGTTAATCTCATGAGTCTTAGAATAGGATGAAGTTCTGGTGACAGGAAGCTCAGCATCCTGCTACCACGTATATATTGTTTCTGCAGCACAGAAATGCAAAGAATAGATGAAAATAAGAAAGATGTTGTTCTAATAACAACATGGAACAAGAAGACTTCTGGGTATTTTATTTTGGCTCTTTTCATGCTATAATTTTTCTCAACAAGTTTTCTGCTGCAGGTACTCCTAATTACCCAGTGCTGTTGTTCTGGACCAAACCCCCCACTCTGTCTGGTGCTGTATAACAGACTGCTGTTACCCTGTCATTAAAAGCATACAATACCAGATGACAACTGTATGAATTGTCAGGTAACCATGTCAGTTTCAGAAACCTCAGTGAGATTTAGTTTTGCGATTTAGTACATATTAAATACAAATGAAAATGCCACTCCTATTCTCAGGCAACAAAGCAGGCAGAACAAGAAAGCGTCCCAGTGTGCAAGAGGAAAGGTTTTATTCACTCCTCCCATATAATCCTAATTCCGACCTCAGTTGTAGTAATATAAAATTGCTCTGCATTGATTTTGGATCCACACAATAGTAAATAGGACCAGAAACTAGTCTATATTTGTTAATAAAAGCATATCTATATATATGATTCACAACAATGAACAATATGGTCTGTTACTTTTGTTGTCATTGGCTTTTTTCTGTCTTTTGCCCTTTTGCCTCCTCTTTCTTTCCTTGATCCAGTTGTGATTTACATCATTATACTTACGTGCTTTCTCCTGGCTACTAATAAATCCAATTACCTGTCCAATAAACCAGAAAATTTACTATCTGTAAAATCTTGATCTATATGAGGAGAAACACACTTTATTTTTTTTTTAAGCTGTTTTTGAAGTTTTTCTTGATAGTGACACCTTTGTCTCAGCCCATAGGGAAACTAGAATTAATAAAATAGAAAAAAAAAACAAATGCGCACACAGAGGAAGACTTAAAAAACATAGGAGATATTTGTTTCTGTGCATAAACTCTCAAAAAAACCATGAGTAAAGTGCTGGGCTTATCATTGGTTATAATGAAAAAGATTACCCAACAAATCTATCCTTCTGTTGATGCAGAGCATTTCATATTCTTGCACCAGAAATTAATCTGGACCTAAAAATTACTTATATAAGAGAAACAATAACAGGAAAACAAACATGTCAGGATGGGATTAGTTTAATATTTTTGTTTTGCATACATAGATGCCATGATTAAACTCCTTGCATAGTATTTACTCTTGGCATTTTCATGTAAGGAGCTGCATTTTTTATTTTTTCATTCTTTTAATAAGTTCAGATTTCAGTTATAAGAAAGGTGCATCTCTCCCACAATTAAGAGATAAGAGAGAAAGCGACCCATTTTGCTTAGAATAGTACGTGCTTTTAACAGGTAGGAAACACCAAATTTGCTCCACAGTGCCATATTGGATTGATCTACATATCTTTGGTTTCTAACATCAAAGTATTAAAGTTTTCCTAAAATGAATTAGTGAGAGCTGAATTCCCAACTTGGTCAAAAACAATGACAAATCTCCCAAGCATTTCATATATTTTGCCCTAAGAAGTTTAGAAGTTTACATCAGGATTCTGGAGCAGTATTTTGGCATATTGGAATACATCAAAATGATGATTGTCTCTCTAATATTGACAATTGGTTGATGCCCAGGTAATTAAAAAAGTGGCAGTTTGTGAGAATAATCTTTCAGTCTCTAATACTAACTGCAATTTCCAGTGCAGATTCCTAAGATAAGAATGGCCTTTTTATGTGTTAGCATTGATGGCTTTTTCTTTCATGAAGGGCTTTTTATGAACCTGTAGAGATATTTAATCTCCAAATGTTCCTGCAACAAGGAGTTCAACAACTCATCAAGCTTTTTGTCTTTACAATCAGAAGAATACCCTTCATTTGTTAGATTTGCATTTACCTTTTACTGATTAAATTTGATGTTCTCTATTTTTTACATTGAAAAAATGGTCATCAAATGTAATCTGTAGAACATAAAATCTGAAAATCTTCTTGTTGACCTCCATGTCCTTTGGATCAGGCTCATAATAATTTCTGCCAGAGTACCTTAGAAGAGGTCCAGCATTAGCAGGAAGATGAGCACTTGTCATTCATTATTTCTAAGACTGACTCTTCAATTAGAGAGAGGTAGACACTAGATGAGGAATAGTACTATGCTTAAACAAAGGGGCAGACTAACACAGTGGAGTTCAGGACTGTGAGAGGAGTTATCAAAGCAAACAGCTTGATCATGAGTCTGGACATCAGGACAGCAGACTTTGACCTGCTTTGATGTGTCCCATGTAGTACAGCAAAGGAGAGAAGATAGACTAGCTTGCTGGATGAGGGAAGAGCCTCCAATCTTGTTTCTCTTGACTATAGGAAGGCTTATGACACTGTCTCTCATTGACAAGCAGATGAAATATGAGCTGGTTAGATAGATAGTGGGGTGGTCTGAAAACTGCCTAATTGATGTCTTAAAGGGTTTGTGATTTACAAAGTCCATGGAGGCCAGTTATTAGTGGTGTATGCCAAGAGTAAGTACAATTTAAAATCTGTACTAATTGACTGATGGGACAACACACTCTCTGCAAGTTCACCATGATAGGCAACAGACACAAATGGAAATACAGGAAATTTCATTTAAACTTAAGAAGAAACTTTTAACTGTGAGGGTGATGAAACACCGCAGGAAGCGGCTCAGAGAAGTTGTGTAATTTCCATCCGTGACATACTCAAAATCCCTCCGGACATGATTCTAAGAAACTAGCTATAGGTGACCCTTATTTGGCCGGGTGGCTTGGACTGGACAATTTCTAGAGAACCTTTCCAACCTCAGCTATTTTATGATTAAGTTAAGTTTCAAAGTGAGTATGGCCTTGTGCTACCATTTTTTTTTTTTTTTCTCTATGTCTCAGATGTAAGTTAGGGGGCTGGGTGAGGGATAAACAGACCACATAATATGCTCTGGAGTGTTATTAATCCCCAGTTCATAAATGTTAATGACTTTCCTGCTCATGGCTAATCCAGACAGAGAAAAGGGGTTCTGAGATTAGAAGATAAATCCTTTCCTTCATGGCAAGCCCAAAGGACTCTGAAGCATTTGGGAAAATGACATGTTAGCATCAACACCAATTCTGCATCAGGATGCACCAGCACAGATTTATGTTTCTGAGAAGCATCCTATTTATCACATGATCTCTGCTGCAAGATCCCACTTTGCATAGTTTTTTCCACAAAAATTCAACCATTCTAAGACTGAGAATGTAAAAAGAAAAAGTATCAAGAAAGACTTTGAGATAAAATGACACACACCTTCTGTACGCGCTCTCTCACTGCCCATTGCATATCCTTTGACTTGTTGCTTTGTCAATGTAGACCATGTTCTTGCTGTCCCTCAAGCAGCCCTTCTTACAGACCGGGGCAGTTTTGAAGACACACAGGTTTTACAGTCTTCCCTGAGCAACCTAAGAAGCATAACTGATAAAAGTTCATTCAGGAAAACAGATGTGCATCTACTCATAGCTGAATATATATTTAAGTCATAATACAGTTAATTTTAAGCAAGAAAAGTTAAAACTTCCCTAATAGTTCATGCAGAAGGAGGGAAAGAAGAAGAGATACATCAGATTGATTCATATTCAGTACATGTTTATTTATATGCATGTATATATTTTCATGAGTATGTATACAAATACATGCAGATATATACAAATATGCACATGCACACACATAGGGAAAGAAGAAATATGCCATGCAAACATTTCAAAGACTTATAATTAGTGTCTATTCAGACTACCATTTATGTGATTTTGTGCATGTTTGAGCATTAGGTTTAGAGTTTTTCAGTACTTTCATATTTTACCTTCTGTCTTTGTCAAAAAGATAAATGTTTTGCTGCAACAAAGAATCTAAAATAAGAAATTACCACAGCAAAATAAAAGCATTTCAAACATCTTAAATGGCCAGGCCCAAGAACAGATAATACAGGAGAGGTTTTGGTTTGCTGGATTCCAATTTTAGGGAGAGACACTGTGTTAATATCAAGAGGGATCAAATTTTTGTGCAAACAGCTGTATCTTCAGGGTTTTATCAGTACAATGTTCACGCAATGAACAGAGTTGTTTCTGGTCTTGGGCTGACAGTTAATGCCAATAGTCCCTTTTTATAGTATTTATTTATGAGCCTTAAGGGAAGCAGCAATGATGAGGAGTAAAGGTCATGTAGGAATCTGAAGATGCTTCTTATTTAGCCAAATTGACTTAGCATCTGTAACAGAAACAGAGGCTGATTTCTTCAAAATGCCATGAGCATATCAGTTATGGGTTCCCAGATAGCCTTTCAAATGGCAGTTTCCAGTAATCAAAGCCCACTATACCCCATCAGAAAAAGTTAATTATCTGAATCTTCTGTATTTGTTGTTTCAAGTAGGAAAATTTTCCATATATAACATGAAGGGTTGGTCAAAAATAGAAATAAAAAGAGGATTGGTAACCATAAGATAAACATGTATTTTATCATTTTAGATTATATTACACACTATACAAGCATCATAGTCAAAACCCCTACTTTTATATATATTAGAATATTATTCAAAGTGATATATTAGCAATTGAAAAGTTTGGAAGAATATATCTGGAATGGCTCAGTCCTGGAGACATTCCCATTGCTTGTAGGAAACTGAAATTCCTCTGAACCAGTTGCAGCAGACACTAACAGTACATTAACTGAATATCCCAATTATGAGTGTTTTGGTTGGTCGAGAATAGAAGTTAAAATATAGAGAAAATTCATAAAGCCCTCAAGGAAAAATTATTGCTTGCAGGCCTCAGAACAATAAAAAAGATATTTTTTCAAGTGTAGTAAGAGCAAAAGAGACCCTAAGAGTGGAATATTGCCATTAGTAAATGGTAATAGACAAAATGATAATGAGGATGCACAAAAAGAGACATTTTCTATAAAAAGTTAACTTTCATATTTGAAAGCTTGTATCAGATGAGGTCAATGAAGTAGCTTTCAGTCCAGTAGTAACTAGTAAAGATAAAGAAATATTAGTTCTAGGCATAGACATTTACAAATGGGGGGCTGAATTTTCTGCATCAAGAACCTGAGCATGGCCTGTAAGTGCCCATCTTCCTGTTAACATGAATTTGCAATAGATTTTTTTTAGGGGGGGAAAAAGTTAGATGTCACTTCTGGGTTAGACAGTGGAAAATTTTAGAAGACAGTCAACAGAAAGTTACATTGAGAGAATATAATAAAAAACATTAATAATAATAAATGTTTTATGGAAAATAAAACAAACTTGTTGTCTTTGGAAGTGTTTACAAGTCTGCCTGGTAAAAGTAATTCTACTACTTTGCTATATGTTGTAGTACTTCTTATTTAAGCATACTATTTTGATTAAAAATACATACTTTCAAGTGTCAATGAAACACATACAGTATGCTCTATGAGCCTGAGAACTGGTTAACTGACAGCTGTGAAAAAAATGTTATGATTGGAGAATTACCAGTGAATAATAGGAGTTTAAAGAAAAGCATAATGCTCATCAACATTTTAAACAGGGAACTAGATGGAAGTTTGAAATCATTACTCATAAAATGCACAGACGACACAGTATTTATCCTTCAATTAGGTGGTAGAAAGTAAATATTAACAATATCCAAGCAGCCATACAAAAGCATCTGGGTTGCTTGTTAAACTGGTTTCTGCAACCTGTGATACTTACTTTTGCAATGTTTTGTTCTTTAAATGCAATCATATATATGGGAACAACATATGCACCCAAGACACAGAATGAATCACAGGATGTTGGAAACTGAAGACTTTGAAAAAGATGAGTGTGATGACAGTTTTAAGAGTGGCACTGATAGAAGAGAAGCTTGTGTAATCTGGGCTGCATAAATAGGGAAGAAGGGGGGAAGGAGTGAAGAAAATATTTTATTTCAGCATTCAGTGCTCATAGGACTGATAGTAGAGTGTAATTGTGGCATCTGCATGAATATAAATAAGGAGTTTATTAAAAAAAATGAGCTGGGTGCAGAAAAGAGCCATGGAAATGATTTCAGGTCCAGAGAAAATGCTTCACAGAGAGAGACTTAAAGAGCTCAATCTGTTTAGCCTATTAAAATGAAGACTGAGAGGTGACTGCAGTACAGCGTATCAGTACCTTCACAGGGGAAGAACGCTGGGTATTAATGGGCTCTTTAATCTAGTGGGGAAAGGCACATCAAGAACTAATGGCTGGGAGCTGAAGCCAGACAAATTCAAATTAGAAATTAGGCACAACGGAGAAGATGATTAACCAGCAGCAGAAACTACTGAGGGAAACAATGTTTTCTCCATCGCTTGATATCTTCAAAATCAGAAAAGACATTTTTTCAGATGTGTTTTGTCTGAGATTTTATTTCTTAAGTCATATCTCAGCACAGGTCTGTGAATGGCTGAGGTGGTACAGATGGGTGGGAGATCTCTCCTGGCATGCACTGAGATGACCAAAATCTAAGTGAACATAGCACAGTATTGACTCTGAGTTAATGAATCTGGCCCTTTTATTACTGCTTTAGTCTCAGTAGTCTCATTTTGGCTTTCCAGTTGGCACAAGGAAATGCAGCTTCTCTATTTTGTCTGTGAAGCACCCTACAGAAAACACACTACCTTTTCTTGTAAATGAGGATGTTTTATGCTCCTAAAGAGAGACAAGATTAACATATCTTTCTCCTCGTACAGCATCAGAAATTTTGTTTCTGGGTTTGCAGTTCACAGAGCTCAGCTGGCTAATTTTCAGAGCAAATATTGTACTTAAAAAAAAATAAATTAAAACGCATATATGGTGTTAAGTAAGAAATTGTATTCTAGATCTCTTTTCTGAGTTTTTTAATTTGCTTTGCTTTGCATGTCTTTTTTTTAAAAGAAAATAAAATTCTGACAAAAATGGGAGACAAAATACAAAGAAACTAGGAAATTAAAGTGTTACAGGTGAACATTTCTTAAAATTCATCAAGACTGTAACAAACAGAGCTGCCTCCTTTATGAAAGCTTGACTGGACGAGTAAAATATTAGTTGTATTATTAGAGTTTTGGAGTTGTGAACCCCAGTATGCTGAATAAAAGAACTATGGCCAATTTCTCAAAGACTTATTCTGTAGGAAACTTGTATAGTCTAATGCACAAGCGTGGCATAAGTTCTAATATGCTATGATAGCTGATACACTTCTCTTTACAAGCAGACACTTCACAGAAGCTAAGACATGTAGTCAGCATACCAGCCTCCCAGCTATCAGAGATGATGATGGCCTAGAGACTATGCCAGATGTGAGGCGTGCTATCCCAGCTGAAACCAAGTCACAAGATGAACCAGGAGCTTAGGAGAACTTTAATTCAACAAAAATGACACAGTGAACTCATCCATTATAGCCGATCAGCGTCAACAAATAACCCACAGCTGCAGTCCCTTTAAAACTAGTGGTTTGTAATGGACTGCACCTTGTGAGGTTTTGCAGCTGCTGCAGTTCTATATAATGTCTCCTCATTCTATTATTTTCAGGTGATTGTTACCTCCATTTTTTTTTAAGACAATGATGGTGATGAGGGTATTTACCTTGCCAAATAAAAGCCATAGTCCACATATGTTAAATACTACATATATGTCTTTTGGAAAAAGTCCTTTACTCCAGATATCCTACGTCCTACAACTGGCAATGGAAAACAGCAGGTTCTTATAACAGAGAAGTGAAATGTGCAGAAGGAACCAATGAGATTATTTTGATTAATGTTATCAAATGTGGGAAAATCTTTTGGCTTTTGCTTAGGCGATTTCAAAATTTATTTATTAGTAGTAAGTGCTTTTTTAAATTATTATTTTTCGTAAACAAATCCCCTCTCCTTACTATCTGAATTTGGTATTTTCAGGGTTACCACTATACTGCATCTTCCAGAAGATCTGGTTTTTTTTGTTTGTTTGTTTGTTTTTCTAAAAAAGAATATAAGGTAGAAACAAACAAATGCATACTACAAGTTTTTATATATTTCCTTTTGCAGATTTAAAGAAGAAATACAAGCACATTCAAAAGTTGCTTTAAAATTCATTCAGTGGGGTTTTTTTTTATTTAGTCCACCTGTTTAATTAGGGTTTTTTTGAAGTGCTCCCTGTTGATGGTTACCATTTCAATGAACGGTCGTATTAGTTACATTTCAGATTTGAGGACAAGCAAAGAGTAAATGGATCTGACCTCTTTTTCCCCTCTCACTGCATTAGAAAGGATTCTGTTTACAGAATAGTCATTTAAGATAAATAATGCCCATTTTTTCTCAGTACTTGTAGTAAGCCATTTGGAAGAATAGATGGCAGGGTTATAAAGAAACAGTAGACATCAGATCATGATGGGAATAGGATTACGTCTGGAGTCCTAAGTTTGGTCTCAGTCTCCTCTGAACTCTATCCAGACCAAACACATAATGCAATGGTGGCATCAAAGACTTAACAGCTGAAGTAGAATTTACTATTGTTAGACCTTATCCAAAGGTCAGCAATTTCTACAGGAACAAACCTTTAATATAAAAGGGTTTGAATCAGGATTTCAGTAAGAATTTACTATTACAAGCTTTACTTTTGAAAAAGTCTTTGTGCCGTGTGGAGCCTCAAGAATATATTTTCAAATGACTAAAGCTTTGACTGAAGAAAGGGAAAAAAAATTAAAGGGTGATGAATGTTACCAACATTTTTTTCATTTGGTTTTGTTTCAACATCTTGGATTTTCAGTAGCACTGGAAAACACATGAATCTGTTTCTCTTTGTTTCTAGCTCGATTCACTTTATAAGCCCCTCAGGGGGTAAATTTTCCAAGGAGTAAAGTTCACTCAATATATTCCTGAAAAATGAGCAACTGGTTTAAGTCTGAGAATGTCGGCCTGAGATTACTTCTGCTGCTAAAATCTGATGAAAACCCCTTTGAATTGCCCCAAAGAGAAGATGATGAAATCAGATACACTTCAGTAAAAATTTGCCTAGAGGGCTCTATTTCACATGCTTCCCTATCAAATAATGGAAAGTTTTATAATAATATTAATATTTTTTTTTTTATTTATTGTATTTTAACACATCATTCACTGTACAGAACTCAAGAGCACCAAAGAACAGCCTCCTGTATAAGAGATTGTGGCGCATTTCTTGTCGGTGGCAAACATTATAACAAGCCAGACAGCTGCAAAGTGCAGCTCTAGCAGTTCAGTCTGGACTGAGCAAATCACCCAGGAAACTGAAGGAGTCTCCATCCTTGGATGCTTTCATGACCAGGCACATAAAACAGTCTCTGACGTACAATGCTGGCAGCTGTACTATGTCAAATGGGTGGCAAGATAGGGGACCTCAAAGGATGTCTTCCAACTAATATTTTTTTATGATTCTAATAGTAGCTAAATTATTGCAACATGTAATGGATCACTTCTTTTTTTTCAAACAGAACATATCAATAGAGGCCCACTAACTGATCAAAAAATGTTACATAAGTATACCATAATTTGAATATTAATATTAAAGACTCTAAGCCTTTCAGTCCAGTACTCTGTCTCTTACACTGCTTCATAGCATGATTGTTTTTTATAAACAATTACTGAATAATATGGATTTATGAGGAATTTCTAAGGCCAGTATTTTTTTTTTTTTTTCTGTAGAATAATAGAATTGTTTAGGTTGGAAAAGACCTTTAACATCACGGAGTCCAACCATAAACTTAACAATGCCAAGTCCGTCACGAACCTATGTCCCTGAGTACCACATATCCATTAAATACCTCTAGGAGGTATTTTAAATACCTCCAGGAGTTATTTTAAATATCTCCAGGTATTTAGTATTTTAAATATCTCCAGGTATGGTGACTCGACCCCTTCTCTAGGCAGCCTGTTATAGTGCTTAAAAATCCTTTTTAGAAGAAAATTAAGAAGAATTTTTTCTTAACATTGAATCTAACCCTCCCCTGGTACAACTTGAGGCAATTTCCTCTCATTCTATCACTTGTAAATTTTGCCTGCTTTTTTAATTTTATTTTGTATTCTGAAAAGAAAACCAAAATCAAAAACATGCCATCTGAATAAAAATAAAGTTTTACTGTTAATTTTATCATGATAAGATATTTTGACATATCTGAGAATGAAGCATTATGGCTTTCCATTTCCAAAATACCATTTTCTGTAATTCCTTCTGAAGATTAATCCTTTCCTTCCTGCTGCTTCTTCAAATGAAAGAAAAATTTAACTTTTTTATTTGAATATTTTCTTCAATCTTCAGTTTGCAGTTCTTTTCATTTCATGTATGCATATGTGAATGAAAATAACGAAAACAGCTTCACACTGATACCTTTTCCTCCTTTCCAGATCTGCAGTTTTCTACTTCAACCTTCAAGCGAAAAACAAATAAAGGATAATGGGTATTCTTATCCTTTCACCCATCAGTTACTGATTATATTAATCAAAAATACTACGTGACCTAGATTTAACAAAAATCTGTTTCTTTACCTGACTGACTTAGAATGTGACCCTAAAGCATCTGTATAGCCATCTTTAAAAAAAAAAAAATACGATGGTTCTTTCTCAGAACAATCTTCCAAAATTTATATGTAAAGACAATATGTTTAATATTATATAAAGTTATTTCTAATTTACAGCAGTAAGACTTTCCTAAATACAGTGCTTTTGCTGTGATTTACACCACTGTTGCTGAGCTCTGAATCACCACCATGTCTATATTTACAGTTTACACAGTCTCTGTGGCTGTATGTAATTTTTAAAGTTGAATAAAAATAGCAGCTCTCTACTTAAAGGACCTTATCATCATAGATCCTTAATTACAGCTATGTTAAAGTAACCTCCATGGTGTCCCATGAGACAAAGTAACAATAAATAAAAGAGATTGTAAAGTGAGTAGCTTTCTCCAAAGGAAAATGTCAACCTGAACATGGAAATGTCACCAATGCAAAACCATTTCCTGCTTCAGCACAGGGCACTGAATGGGAACCGACCAGAAAGAAGAGCTGGTGTGTTTGTACGCGTGAGAGACTGCGGACACAGATGTCTCTCCTGTGGTCACAGGAGAAGACAGCAAGTGGGTGATCATGGAGGAACTGGGCATTCAGAGTGACCTGAAGCACAGACCTTGGGTTTTGTTGCTGGAGTAAGGCTATTGAACTACCTTCACATTGATGCCCCTTTTGGAAACTATTTGTTTTAATTTAGACCCTGCACAATCTTATATGGGAGCAGGAGAGCTTCTTTTTCCCCAGATGAGTTCCTGTTTCTGTGGCAGTTGCCTCAGAACTATCAATCAAAAGACAGTAGACTTGCAAGAACCTCAGGTTCTTCTGTGTTCTGGTCTAAGTGGTTCCAGATGTTTTGTCTGGTAGGATGAGAACATCATGTCAGAAATCCTGCAGTGAAAGCCTTGTACCAAAAAAAAAAAAGGAGTAAGAAACCTCATTTTCTTGCAGGCAGTGAGTGTATCTGCAGTATTTTGTTTCTTTCTAAAACCCTACTTACCTCTCTATAAACTCTAAACTGGTTTTGTGATTTTGCTCTGGATCCAGTTTGATTTTGCCCAGCCTCCAGCTACATGGGCTGAACACACAACCCTTTGGTTCTAGGTTTGCAGTAAAAGAACCCCCTTGGCCTGTCAGCTTGTCCCTTTTGCCTCTCATGCATCTGCCTCTTGGGATGCTGGATCTCTGATCCCTTGTTATTTTTATTGCAGAAAGAGGCTTTTCTGCTTCATTTGTTGAATCTGAAAGGCCATGCCTAGCAGTGTTTCTCTTGGTGATTATCTCTGTTCAGAAAGCAGCTGTAAGAGCTTTTGGTGTAGTAATACCAATGTACAGACCACTCAAACCTCAAAAAAAAAGGGAATTTGCTGATTCTAAGCATTCATTAAATTTAGTACCTGTAAAAAGCAACGAAGCAAGTGAAATTTAGGGAAAAACATATTACATGGACTGAAATATGCTCCACAGCAACCCTAGGGATGTCTGTTAGTTTAGCTATTATGGGGAATGGGAGTTGCACTGGGATTTCCAGGCTGAATGTATGAATCTGCATAGTGAAACCTAAACCACACTGCAATATACACTACATGTAAATGACAAAAAACATCACCCCAACATCTGATCTACTGCATAAGGCATATGATTGCCTCTGCAAATGCCTTTAGCAGCAACTGTAAAAATGTTTGCTAGGCTTCTTTTTCCTTTTGCTCCAGTAGCCAATACTGGATCAAAAGTGCAGCAAGAATCAGACTTTGTGCTTAGGGCGAAATCAAGGGGGAAATCAAAGGGGAAATCAAATACAGCAAATGCCTCTGGCCCTACTTTTCCAGTCTGTACCACATCATATTGCTAAAAGTTCCCACATAATATCTGAGAAGAACTAACCTTCTGATGTTGCTCACAGTTGATATTTTCTACCAACGTCCTTTACCAATTCTAACTTACAAACTCCTAACCCACAGAAAAGGGCTTCATTTTCTCAGCAGAGATGAAACTGTTTTCTTTCCTTCCTCCGTCTCCAACCCCCCTACCTCCAGCCTCTTTGCATCTTTTCAATTTACAAAATGCTTTGGGATCATCCTGGGAGAAAAGCTCCATGTAGTATAACCACATTAGCTTGTAAAGCAAACACACAAAAAAATGGCCTGTTGGTCATAAACAAGCTGTCTGCAAATTTGTCATATGCTATCTATGCACTGGATCTTATTCAGGACTGCAAGATGTGGTGGTTTGTTTTATACTGATGGGCATTGTTGCCAGGGATTCCATCCCAATATAGATGTTTGTAATAGACATCGTGTGTCAGTCTCTTCAGTCAGTTGTTGGTAATAGAGTTTGAAAGGCATATAGTGACAGTATAAATGCATATGGTATATCTGAGAATTTTGTCAGAAGTCTGATGTGTGCTGGCTGCTTAGAATGCTGCATTGACTCCCATGCAACCTGCAGTTTTACCAACTCCATCTCCCAAACTAGAAACAGAGCTGAGAGAAATCTGAAGGGCAGATTATCTGACCTGGCTTTGACCTTTCTTTTAGAATGATGTGAACTTCTCTGTATATTTTTCTCCACTGATTATGAACAGAAGCCTCAGGCAATTAACACTTGGAGTTCAATTCAATTGCTTAAACACAGGCTCTGAGCTACTCTGGCCAAAATCTAGCTTCTGGGTGCAGCATCCCTCTGTTCCTGTGTAGTATCTGCCAGCCTTTTCTAGCTATTTTAAACGGTCTAAAACCTCTCAAGTGGCACTAGGTATTTGTACATGGACAGCTGAAAGTCCTATGACTCCTCTAGGGTAAGCTCCGTGGCTGGGAGACTTTTCCAGTAGACCACAAACAGGCAATTATTGTCACTTGAACTGTGATAGGGCACGACATATAGACTCCCATGGATGATGCAAAAAAACAGGCATCTCCCTAAAGTCCTGTGCCACATGGGCCAGCTCTGTGTGGATGTCTCTGAAATGCAAGGACATTTCAAGTGTTGTCAGACTTCTATTTTCAGGCAACTGACTCAAGCTACTCTATGTCTAAATTTAGGTGTTTATATATGAGCTAGGTGTTTAAGCTTGGAGAGCTATTGGTTGACCAGATATAGATATTTGCTTCATCTCTTTCTAAACCACTAATTGTATTGATGAGACATCTACACTCTATAATGGGAACTTGGGCAGTTATCTCACATGCGGACATCTAAAATTACAAGTCTTAACCCCTGAGCCAAATCACACCACTAACTTTTAAATTCCTAATTAGGAAATATTAATTGAAAACTACAGGACCTTTGTACCATCTTTGAGTCTTTCTTATGCTTTCACCTGCCTTTAGTTAGAAAGGGTAGATAACTATACTGCTTTCTTCTGCCCAGAACTTTGATGAATTGCAGAAGTATAAAAAAAATAAGAAGCAGTTCCTGGGCTTCCTTGAGAAACAGCAGTTTCGTGTATAGGGAGATTTGCTTTGTCATTCTGAATGGTCATGAAATAGCAATCAAAACTTCAAAATGTGGATTGCTGTGTTTCCTCATCAGTGGTGGCTGTAAGAGAGTTATTAAGAGAGAGCTCTAGAATAAGTAGTAATGGTGGCTCGCTTGTTCCACCTGGCTAACAGTACTGGCCAGACCTGGCTGAGGACTTGGGTAACCTTATTACCAGAGGTTCATGACAACACTCAGAAATACTGGTAAGCTTAAGCAATTGCATCTGAATCAGATCTGCTTTGGTTCATCTGGCATAGAGGGTAAGCAGAGGGAATTTTCAGCTCTTTGCAGTTGCCTACATGGACTCTGTCTTGTTGAAAATTCTTGCTAATGCTTTTAGGGTTTGTTTTATTTTGTATATATATTGGTTGGTTGGTTGGTTTATTTGGTTTGGTTTGGATTGTTGTTGGTGGTGGTTTGGTTTTTTTTGGTGTTTCGAAAATTTAAGAAACACTAGGAGATAATTTGTTTTCTTATTAAATAAAGGAGACACAAAGAGATGATTACAAGCTCCAGATAAGTCTGGTGAAATTGAAAGACCTTAACCACCACATGATACTAAAAATGTGCAGAAAGCAGAACATACATGGGAGAATATAAGATGAAAGGGGCAAAATCTTTGAAAGGTTGTGTGAGAACTGAAAATGTTCATTCTTGCCTGATTTGAGGTAAATTTTGTCTCCCACAGAAAAAAGTCCTCTGAAAATTGGTGGTGTCAAAGCCAAGAAGTGTTTATCTACGTAAGTTGCTTATGTTCTCAGAAGTATGGGTTTGATTTCTTTAAAGCATCACCTATTTCTCATTTCAACAGCTGTGGAATTTAGTGAAAGTACATCTGTTTCCATCCTACATGAAAAAAACTGAGAAAGACAGGGCCAAACCTACTTCCTTTGAAATCATCATATAGAAATATCTTCAGAGATGTAGCTATAAAGTTTAAAAGCGAGACTCAGAGTACTCACTTTCACATCATAATGGCCAAAAATCAATTTCATTGATTCTGTGCTGGTTGTTGAGAAGGGAAAGCTCCTGATTCTCATGTCAGAGGCTTTGTGGGAACTATTCAAGAGTTACCTATCACCTGTAGACTTTATTTAGGATAAGTCAGCACTATAAAAATAGCTCACTCTTTGCATTGAAGTGAGCTTTCTGTTCATAGAATCATAGAATAGTTAGGGCTGGAAAGGACGTTATGATCATCTAGTTCCAGCCCCCCTGACATGGGCAGGGACACCTCACATTAAACCATGCTCCCCATGGCTATGTCCAACCTGGCCTTGAACACTGCCAGGGGTGGAGCATTCACAACTTCCCTGAGAAACTCATTAACAGCGCCTCACCACCCTCACAGTAAAGAATTTCTTCCTCATATCCAATCTAAACTTCTCCTGTTTAAGTTTGAACCCATTA
>JAOEHY010046785.1:0-22542 GCA_025447955.1 Psilopsiagon aurifrons
AGCCGCCCCCCGCGCCGCAGCCAGCACCGCCCCGCGCAGGGGCGCGCCCGCCCCGCGGCAGGGCTGGGGTGCGGGGCACCCCTGCGGGCGGAATGGTTCGCTCCCCTCAGGCCCGGGTCGCGGCTGTGGGGCGGCCGAAGAGGAGGCGGAATGGGGGGGGAGAGAGGCGAGGGGTGGAACGTGGACGGGAGGAAAGGGGAAACGCGCACACGGATACCCGGGGTAGTTGGAGGGGTCTGGCCGGGACCGTCCCGGGGAACAGGCAGCGGAGGGGTCGCCGGCGGCGCTTCACGGTCAGGGATATGAATCGCGCGTCAATTTCCTGCCCGCGAGATGAGCTCAGCAAACAGGGCGGCTCTGCGAGGGCGCGGTCCCGATTTTCCTCTCCTGGGGCTGGGGATGCGTTTACCTGCGCCCTTCCTCCTCCTCTTCCTCGTCCCCCTCCCCGGGGGGACGTGCTGCAGAGGTGGCTGCCCTGCGCCGTCCCAGCTCCGGGGGAGAGCGGCGCTGCCGCCGTGCCCCGGTGCGGTGTCCCCGCTCCTCACCCCAGCCCGGGGACACATCTGGCAAGAGCCTCCCATGATTTAGTCTAACGTGAGGAAACCACACCAGTGCGTGTAGGTTTGTATACACACATACACATACGTGGGTGTACACAGCCGGGGCGCCTAAAACCCCCAGGTCCCGAGCACGAGGTAGGGATGCACGCAGGTGGCAGCTGGACCATCACCATTTCAGCATCCCAACTTGGGGAGCAGGCCCGTGAGCCCGGCTGAGCCTGGCTGGTGGGCTTCCCAAAGCAAAGCAACCATACAAACCGAGACCAGCTCAGCAAAGCACATGGCCCAAGTGGTCGGGGGGCGGCTGAGGGGGCCAATCCAGGTCCCTTCAGCGGCCTGGCTTGGGAAGCAAGGAAGTGATGGAGCAAGGATAATCGCTGGGCTGCGGCGGTTACCAAGGAAAACGGAAAGGGCAAAGAGCCTCCGGGGAGGTGCGGTCCCACCTCCAGGACCAGAGGATGCTGGGAACCCAGGATGTATAAGGTGCCTTTGCTTGTAGTGCACACGTATAACATCAGCTTGTTTCCCAAAGGGGAAATTTGGGGATCGCAGCGCATACCTGCTGCACACGGGTCCGGGGGGATGAGTTGAACCTCACACAGAGCTCAGCAGATGAAAACTCCTACCACGATCACCGAGGGTTCCATCCCACTGCGGGGGAATGGTGTTTGGTGTGGTCCAGTTTCTTTCTTGAGCATTCCAGGCGATATTTGGATTGGCTAAACCCGTTACTTTAGCACTATATAAACATAGTAATAACTCATTTAAATCTGGGATCTATATAGTAACACAGTACCAGAGAATATTAAAAGACAAAAACAGGGGTTCTGTGTCCTCGTCTCTACTGTAGCTTACATAGAAAAAGACAAAATTTGAGACTAATTACTATAGGCCAGAACCTAGATAAGCTTTTCAGTGCTACCTCCACAGATGTCCAACTACTTCATTTACTACTAGTGTTGAACCTGGCTCTGCTGTTTATTCTCACTGACCAAGCAAGGAGTACACGCAGTTAAAGAAAATAAAGGCATATATATATATATATAAAGGCATATATATAAAGGCTATATATATATATAAAGGCATATATATTTAGCAAATGCAGAATTAGGGACATACAGCTGGAAGCGGCAAGAATGACTTTTAACTCTGCCTCAGCCAAAGCCAAAAGCAGCCCGCCTTCTCTTGATCTCATGGGATCTTCCCTTTCCTTGTAAATGGGAAGAATCTAAGTAATCATGTGCAAAAAGTCTCCTTAGGGAAAATGATGTCTAATAGTGCAGAACAGAGTAACTTTGCTGTTGAGTTTAAACTGTTACTCTGAAAGACATTCAATATGCTGAAAGGTATCTTTAGGTAGTTCCTACACAGCGGGTGGGATGGCAGCAAAGCTGGGTCAGACAGAGCATGTATTTCCCATCGTGCATGTATGTTGGGAAAATTTTATCTGAGTCAGTGTCATCTGTTTCTTGGCAGCAAAGGAGAGAAATAGAAGGAAGATGGTTTACTTCTAGCATAACAAGAGGTATTCAAAACCAGTCATAGCTGCAGCCTTAAAATAACTTGATAGGATGGAATGTGTAACAGGCGGGAGTCTGGCAATTTAAAACAAACAAACAAAGACACTCTCTTGGACATTTTAGGAGAAGGGAATACTTTAAAATCTGCATGCAAGTGAGAAACTCCAAGAACTAAAGAGCTGAGAACTGTTGCTGTGGTGAAAGAAACGATACTACTATTAAAGGCAGGAAAAGGGTATGGAAACTTGCACGAGAGCTACAAGTTGTAGGTGGATTCAGCAGTCCACCTAGCTAGCTTTAACTGTGTTTCTGGCAGCTGCATGGCTACATCAACTACACTGCATAACACAGAGGCTTTTAAAATCCTCCACCCCTGAGTATGCAAGCATGCCCAATAAAAGTTTAGTTTCCATGGCAATTCTTATAAGTAGAAATGAAATGTTGGAATGTTTGCAAAAAAAAAAAAAGATGCTTTAATCTGGAGGATTGAAAATGATAATAAAAAACTTCAGTGCCATGCTTCTGCAACGGGGAAGGAGAGATGGCTTCAGAACTGAAGTCACCCCTGAGCAGGCACCTGCAATCACAACCTCTGCGTTGTGTCCCTTACCATTACAGATTTTATCCACATCAGGAGTGGACATGACTGCATTGCTGTCAAATGAGCCAGAGCCCGCAGCTGGGAGTTGGTTCAGGCTTTATGCAGCCTGCAGGAGGAGAGACAATACCAAGCCTGACAAAATCAGTCAAGATAAGGCTGCTCATTGATGAGTGGGTGTAGTTACACACAGTCTTTTCTTTGGTGGCAAAACTGGTCTGGTTTCTTCCCCTTCCTGCCTTAACTATTCATTTGGATTGCCCATCTATAGTTTGTGACCTTCTTTGGTAGGCTGATGCAGTTACCTGTGAAAACCAGATCAAGAAAATGATCCAGGTAAAACCTCTTCCTTCCTTCCACCTCTTCCCCTTCTGAAAAAGGTCCAACAAGTTTTTGCAGTAGTGCTGAGAAAAGGAACACACAGATCTGAGCAGATGTGCCTGAAACCAAGCCTCTGTTTCTTGACCTGGCATCACCGATACACTACTAGATTATTGAAATTGCACCCTTTTTGTACAAGCGTGTCAGCAAATTAAGTTGTAAAGGTTCAGTGCTTTCCAGTATGTAACCAAAGCATCTTAACCACTGCCCCCAGTGAAGAAACCCAGCTGCTGCTTGCCACTGCAGAGTACAACCACACATTTGGTTATAGCTTGAAAATAATAACAATGGTCACAAACAGAACTTCTGTTGAAACTTCAAAGCAAACAGTGATTCTCCTGTTGTCACTTCCTCAAAGACTTTGCAAGGCAGTGTAGCAGGCTGGATTCTAGATACTGAAAGAAACTTCATTTTGAAGGCTGATTGGGAATCTGCACCATAAAAAGGCAATCTGGAACATGGCTGCATTCACTAGCATCATCCCGATAAAAACATCACATCTGATAGTTACACTGCTCATCCGAGTTACAAGAACTAAAAGTCTGTTAATGCGGCACATAGTCAAGAGGTAGATCAAACAATACAAACCAACGTAAGATCACGTTCAACTGTGACTTGCTCTGAACCTTCCTCAAATTGTCTCAAAAAGAGCTATCAAGAAGAAACTGCCTAGGGAAAATAAGTTACATGAGTAATCAAATCTCATGCTTCAGGGCACAAGTCAATTGCTGGAAGGGTCAAGAAAGGAATTTCCTCACCCTCTTCCTTTGCGCAGTTGTACACAATTAACTAGGTTGTAATTGCAAGGCAAGAAAGTGGTTAGGTTTTGCATTCCTCTGAATCATCAAGTGCTGCTACTTTTGCAGCTGAACTCAGAGCTCAAGGGACAGGTCTGGGAGGTGGGTTTTGCTGCACTTCTGTGAGGCTTTGCCTAGATTTGCAGCACTGTTGTGTGGTCTGTTCTTCCTTTGATGCTGACTGCCTAGCTCAGAGAACGGCTACCATTAAGGTGAGGACTTAAATAATTTAAGCGATTTGCTTTCTGTTAGTAAGGAGTTACCTTAAAAATGTCTCCATTGATAATTGCACAACTCATAATGACTCATTTAGGGAGCAGCAACATCATAGCCATAATGGCCTAAAAATATAAACAAGACAAGTTTTGTTAGGAATGTAACTATTTTCATTGAAGCATCTATACCATATAGCGCAATAAAAGAGCATACTATTTCTTCTTTAAACAGAAGATTTTAGTAATCAAAGGGATTTTGACTGACAGAGGCCAGACATTACTCTGCTTCAATTCACAACAGCCCTACCCTATTAGCTTGTGTATGGCTATCTGTCTTAGCAGCTGAAAAATTGCTTCCCTTTGCTAGACTAGGCAGGCTTATGTGAATGAGGGTGGCTTAGGGCTTAAGTTTGCCACTCCGATACTACAGCTGAACTCACTACAGTGTTACTAAAGCTTTTCTGTGCATAAGTACATATTTAGATATGATCTGAGAGCAAACACGTTGAAAACTGCAAGCACCAGGTCTGCAGGCAAAACCTTGGTCCATGCTCCTCACAGGTATTAAATCAATAGGCAAACTGGTGGCAGAAGACATGGTTCAAATACGATAGGTACATTGGTATAGTCACAGTCACGGATTAGGGTAGCTAATCGTTCTGAACTACCAATAGTTGGATACAAAGGTATCTTCATCCTAGTTGCCCATTCTAGACTCATCAATGTGGTAGGTCATGTCAGCGAGCTAGTACTTTCTTTAGCTGGAAATTAGAAGAAACCTAAAAACATATAAGCCACTTGTCCAAGGCTGCAAGAAATCTCAGCAGGAGCAAGGTATGGAACACAAGAAGCCAAGATATTACTTGGATTTCATTGCTAATCCGTGTAAAGAAGTATCTCCCTATGTTGAAACAAATGTTCATTTGGCTTCTTCCTCCTGTGTCAAACTATTCTCATCCTTCAGGTGAATCTCAATTAATACACAGTCAAAAAGAGGTAAAGCAATACTTTTCTACCAAAAGGAAAGATGATTGCCAAAACTTACTTCATAATGTTCCGAGTCATTGGGGCTGGAATCGATGTAGTGGCTTTCATAAAGGAAAAAGCATTGCCTAACAAAGCTTAGATCAAATATATCCTCACAAGTCATTCTTGAGGCTGCCTTTCTGATAAATTTCCATACGTGCCTTGAGAAGGTTTGTAGAGGATTTTTCTCAGCAGATGGCTCCCAAATGTGCAATTAAATCCTAAGAGCAGCACAAAGGATGGCACAGTATCGCTACTGCTTTCCCGCACTAATAGGAGCAGAATAAGAGGCAGAGGTACATGTTAGTCTCTGCTTGCCGGGACTGTTCTCCAGAGGCAGGATTAAAAGTGACTGAAAAAAAATTAGAAGTTACAGAAAGTTTTATCCTACATAGCCTTTACTTAAAACTACCTTACATGTTTAGACAAAATAGAGAAACACAGAAGATAAGCATCCTGAAGATCCACTGATGCCTAGAGCAAAATCAGCCTAAACCAAAACAGCAGTCATGCGACAATTCACCATCTGACCTCCCCACTGCACTTCAACCCCTTCAAACAAATCCTGAAAGTATATCGTGTGGTGGAGAGAGTTGCAGAATTGAGCACATAAAGCCCCTGTCAGAATGCGCAGGGCAACATGAACCAGCATTTCCCTGCAGGTTTCTAACTGATGGGTGCTACAGGAATCTGGCTCCTGAGGCCAGGACAGCATTTGTACCAAACAGGCTGGTGGTGTGCAAGGCACGATGGGACACACTCCCCTTGCATATATGCCCTCTGCCAGATGAATCCATATCCTGTTCTTCCCTATTCTCCTTATGTCATGCCCATTTTGGGTTACCATGAACTGTGCCCAGCCATCTACTGGTAATACTACTTCCTTGTGCGCACTGTTGGACGTGCCACCTTCCTCACAGGATCTGTCCTCATGCCAGTAACAGGATTGGGTTCCTGCAGGCAGGGCAGGGAGTGAAAACGTGGGGGAGCATGGGCTGCAAACAGCTGGAAGAACTTACGGGACCATGAGCTTAGTTTAGAGGAAGTAAAGGACTTGGGTACTTCAGATTCAAAGCCCAGCATCTTTCCACCTGCACAGCCCACTGCACTTCAACCAGAAGTTGAAGCTTTACAGGGCAGCACCTCAGCTAACAATATGATGGTAAACTGAAAAGCAAACAAACTCAGACATATGTGGAATATGAGTAGTACGGAAATGCTATTTTGCAGGAACCAGCCTGTGTAAAGCCTGCTGGTCTGTGCATGTATCCTTGCCTGCTCACCTGCGAGCATCCATCCCCGTCCCGCAGTATTGCTCCTGGCAGCCTGTTTGCAGCAAAGCCCTGTCTGTGCTCTTCACTCTGGGCCTGCACCACTGCAGCCACAACAACGCGTGCTTCCCATGAAATTCCCACCGACTGATGTAGGATTAGGCCCACAGGAAGCAATAAAATATGCTTGCTGATCCCAGGGTATCACAGGAAATTAATATATGACAATCTTTAACACATTGTTTTAATAAATTATAAGTTTGTACTGCAGTTTAAAGACCACTGTGAAATCTGAGATAGGAAGCTGGGGGTGGTCTCTTTTCTTTTTCATAATGCCTTGTTTGCACATTGCTTTTTGGGTTTTTCCCTTGCTCTTCGTACTACCGAATCCTTCAGTCAGGAAAGCAGCCCAGTGTTCGTAAGCAACAACCTTCATTTTGTTTGTAAGGTCCCCAGACCATCCTGTAAAGTATAAACCTGTACTAAACAGCAAGAGAAATGTACTAACTTGGTGATACGCTTTGCTGACAGGACATAAATAAGGTAGCAATAGGAAATGGGGACACAAAAGTAGCCCATAGGAGCCAAGTGATTAATGCATAAAGAGAGGAGGAAGGGCTGACAGCAGATCCTCATCAGTTTGTCATTACTGTGCTTTTTTAATCCTCAGACGTTTAACAGGAGGAAAATATTCCTTTATGGCTCAAATCTGCTCTTCAGTTAACGGAGGTTTTCGGTTCCCCCTCCCCCCTTCATTTCTGGAGAGGCTGCCAAGTTTTCCCAGGGCTAAAAGCAACAACTTTCTGTTAAACGTTACTTCATGCTTCTGGTATTAATCTAATAAGAGGCTAGATGGGGAGGAGGGGGAAGGAGCTATGAAAGCTGATTTCCTGCCATGCAGCGGGAAAGCCATAGAAAATTCAGATCTAACAGTAATTTTAACAGCTGGACAACTGCTTTGGCTTTTACTCGCCATAGGAACATGCAACCGCATACTCTTTTCTGTTGTTATTATAAAAAGAAAACACACGTCGAGCCAAAGGCAAAATAAAAAGAAGGCTCGCAATTGTAAATGCCCTGATTAAAGCATCCTATTCGGCTGTGCTAGAAATATCAACACATTCTGCAAATTGCCTCTCGTTTCTGTTAACATTTCTAATCAGAATGCTCGTGGAAACAGAAAACATCCAAAGAAATGGTCTTGCTAATAAGCACTTCACCAAATATTGACTTGGGAAATGCTCCAGCAACCACTTTAAGAAGAGTCTTAGCAGGTTCGAGAATCATGCAATTGGGACATTGAAATAAAGCCCCCTCAGGGAGGTGAAAAAATCACAGCAAGAAGAGTAGATTGCAAACGCTCAACATTTAAGCCAGATACAGCAGTCCTGAAGCAGTTCATGGCCGTATGTAACCTACATCAGAGAACTGTTAGCAGCACCTCTCCCAAGAATGAGGCATGCTGGTGGATAACTTCTTATACTCGGCTTCCATTCTCTGGATAAGTTATCAGGAAAAGCTTGACTATCATAATAGTTAATAATTGTTGGAAGGGTGATTGCCACAAGTGTAGTCCTTTATCTTAACTGTTAAAAATGGGTTTTTTTCTCTCTTTTCATGCTTTTTTGCTCAGCTTTTGCTCCACCTGTTTCTCACACGCCATATGGCTTAAATCACGACATATTGCAGATTTTTTTACACTGATGTAAAAAAAAAGCTTAATAGCATACACATGCTGAAATTGAACCCTGTTTTGTAGATAAAGCAGGGCTATAGCTCGTTTGTGCATGCTGTGTATACTCATAAGGATCCCCACCAGAGATTATCTTGATTATAATGCTTTACCTGCCCACTGATGCATGCCACCATCAGAACATGGCAGCTGGTTTTTATGTCACTCGCTGCAGCCAGCTGTTAAACTGAAAGCATTAAGAACTGTTTTCATTGGTCCCAGGCTTGCATTAAGCAGACTGGAAGACTCACTCTCAAGGGTACTGATGGCAGAAAAACCCCAGAAGCTAGCACCCAAAACACAAAGTAGAAGCTATGCTATGCGAGCCGGGAGACTTCTCATGGGGCAGATAAACACAGGGCTGGAACATTTGATAGCTTGAAGTACTGATGGGCAGGAGAGATGCAAAATAAAAGCCTTGAAAACAAGTAAGACGATGAGAAAAGTTGCTGTGGATATCACATTAGAGAAGCTCAAAGAGACGGAGCTGCTTAAGAGTACGGTACTGCTGGAAAGGCAGAGATGTGTATAAAGAAAACTGTTCCCAGTTTCTTTATTATTTTATTCTTTCATAAACCCCAGCACAGTACGCACAGTTTTTAAGTCAACAGGACCATTGCCATCACTCCCTCTGTACTCCAGAAATTCCAGCTGGTATCAGGTTAGCCTTGTAATGGAAACAAGCTGGCAGGACTTCAAAGACTTGATAACAGCTTATACAGAGGAAGGACAGCAATCATTAGTTAGACTTGGCTATTAAAACTGTTGTTTACAGTTCTTTTTCTAAGAGAAGTTGGATAGAATTTGACAAGGCTTAAAATGGTGCCACTTCTGTCCGGTCACAGCTCAGGAAGAGAATGTGAAAATGTAGCTGTACTGGAACCGGTTTGGGAAAAGCTATCTGACAGCTCCACTTCCATCAAATATGCTGGGCTGCGAGCACCATGAAATCACTGAGCTCACTCGGACCGCTTTAAAATGACTGGGAAACTGAAATGGAAGTTTTGAAGAACAGGGTTGAGTACCCTGTTTATTTCTTTAACTGAAGGCACAGAAATCACCCAACCCTGATAAAGATTGTCTTAAGAGCACAAACACTCCAAAGAACCTAGGAAACCGAATGAAAAACCATTACGTGGAAATGAGCCTTTGATTGATAATTCCAGGTATCAAAGTATAAATTTGCCTTTGATGGACAAATCCAGTTGAAACAATCCCCTCTCAGTGTTGCATCTTTTAATTTTTGAACACAGTAGGATCGTAGGTTCAGTTTCAAGACTGTCCTAACGTTCAGTGTTGTGCCAAATAGCATCTGCACTACGTTAAAGTGCAGTGATCCATGCCACTTCGCAGAGATTCAGGAGTTAGGGTGAGGCTCACAGTAACCCGAGGCTGAGTATCTACACAAATAACACTTCTTTACTTCTCTGGAAAAGAATGTTCCTCTTTTACAGCTATTACAGACCCTCATTTCTTTTCGTACTCCTCTCCTTCTTCCCTGATCATATGCAACCAAAGAAACAGCCTTTGTTAGCTTTTCCTGAGCTGGCAAGAAGCCTAAAGATCCAGCTGACAAAATCCTCAAGTCAGCAAATCCAATGGGAGGAATGCCCTTTTCAGAATCCCCATTTCACAGTCTCCTTGTCACGAACCATCTCAATGGCCCCACAAAGAAGAGCTTTGCATAGCTTTTCCTTACAAGGTGAATCACCCTTATTCTGGTCCTTGTGCATAACTAATTAACTTTCATTACCCACCCGCTGCTGCCCAGCATTTGGATATTGAGTTGTGAGGAGGGCTGATGTGAGAGCATCAGTCCAAAATGAAGCTCCCATCAGTGGGTTCAAGCAGCCATCGCAAGGCCCAGTGCATCAGCTCCTGTCTCTCCCACCTGTTGGTACGCATGTAACGTGCCATCCCATACTCTAATGCAATCATCTTGAGAGCGCTGGGTTAGCCTAGACAACGTATGGTCAGCAAAAGGTCCCTGGAGTTCAATACACGTGTACTGCTACACATCCCAGCCCACTACCAGATAACTGAGTTCACACCAATATTTCTAACATGAGAGAGTCAAAGACTTCACAGAACCTTCTGGTTCACAGCAGTCAGCAACTGGAAAAACAGATGCTGTGAAAAAACTTAAGGTTAAGCTGGATAAGGTGAATTTCAAGGTTGTGGGTTCCCCCCCCCCCCAAAGAAATTCAGTGCTTTTAAAGGAAGTAAAGAACACAGTAAATAAAGACTTCACCAGGCAGCACAGCAATCTGCACTACAGCTTCACAGCACGGAAGTGGTTCATCCTGCAATCAGAGCATTTCATATAATGTCAAAATAAGCACTCACTTCTCATGCAGTTTTCTTTCCTGAGCTTAACCAACACAACAAGCAAACACTGTTCTTTCTGCTCTTTCTCCTCCCCTTTCCTCAGCGGTCCTTTGGTATTTACCTCCTCTCATTCTGGATTTCCTGTCTGTACCCTAGGGAAAGGATTTTCCTGTGAGAAACAAATGTCACACTGCTGATCTGTTTGGATGCCAATAGACAGAGTCTTTCCTCCTTGTGAAGCAAATCGCTCATTTACCTGCTATCAGAACAGTACTGCTCTCAGATTTTATTTAAAGGATTAACTCCTGGCCCCTAGCAAAGCTGTTATGTCCATGCAAATTAAGATGGAGGCAAATGTTCTGGGTAAATGAAGACCTAAACTAAATCTCAAAATTAAAACCAAATATCAAACATTTTGAAGACATACCTCTTTTCCATAGGGTCTTGCATAGCACATCTTTTCGGTTACTGTAGTTGGCCTTCGGGTCTGAGTGGGGGAGAAAATCAAGTGAGAACACTCGTATCTCTTCTGCACATGTGCAGAGAGCAGGGCACAGTGATCCTCCCAGAAGAATCCAGATACAGTGATATTAAACATACACAGCTGTTTCTGAAATTACAATGGTTGTTTTTCATGAGGGGAGAAATCTTCCTGGCAATTCACAACTAATTATCTGTGGAAATGAAACCACCAGCAGAACATGGGAGGAAAGAAAGCTCTGCGTAGTGGTCAAAGTCCCAGGAGATGCGTCCGCTCAGATGGTTGGGATGCAATATTGCTTGACCTCAAAAACAGAGATCAGACCTTTTCATCTTTCCTCATCAGTCAAAGAGATCAGTAAACCTTTAGTCTCTGGGCTGGATCATGGCCAAGGATGCTGACTTGCTGATAGGCTTTAAAGGGCTTGGGTAGGACAGCGGTGCCACTTCTCTTTCCTGGCCCTGCAGAAGCCAGAAGACGCAATAAAACTGTGCCACAAAGACAGAAAAATCATTTCTGGAAGATCAGAGAGCAATCAATTTATGCACATACACACTCAAGTACAAGGTCTGCATGCTATATTGAGCACAGGTAACACCAGCATAGAGTGAAAGCCTGGCTAAAGAATGTGGTAGAATTTATCACTGCGTTTTCATGTAGTGGTCCTTCAGGGTGCTTGGGATGCCTTAGATCTCTTTGCTATCCTCTTGTGGTACATTATAAGAGATGCTAGATCGCCATGACTACAACAGCCCAACTGTGGCATACAACAGCCTGTGGCTTGGAATCTGTTACAGAGCACTAGGGAGTGTTTTGTGGCTTGTGGTACATGGAGAATGGGTGATTTGTAGACCTTTTGGGTCTAACCAGCTGTTACCCCTGTGCTTGTGAGGCACTGGATTGGATGACCCTGGTGGCTTATTCCATGTACAGTGTCTCACACTGCTTACTATTTTGTGAGAAATAAACAAATGCCTTCATTGTATTCTCACTTTGAAAGTTGACTGAAAACTTTGTTATTACATATGAAAGGATTTTTGTGTACAGAGTCTTAAAGGTTGACCTCTGGATAGTGCATTCTGGAAAGCTCAGAAAGGCCAATAGTCTGGCCAGTGCATCACCAGGGAGCTATATCGGGGTCAGAAGAATGCAGCAGAATTACATACAGCCTTGCTTCACTTGATCTTCGGATCATTCACTCACATTTTCCGCAATGTATGCACATAGAAAAATCTAAATCTACATTCTAGTTATCATTCATGGGCCTAATGAATGTCAGATTCAGACAGTGCTTTAATAAAAGTCAGGCTCAGTTGTATGGGAAATTAAATGAAGCCTGCAAACACTTCAAAGCTAGAGGAACTATCTGTGGAAGGCACTGTATAGGTGGTCTTTATCTCAGTTGCGGTCCAAATTCATAAGGTTAGAAATCTTTTAAGGTCATGCTTATAAATAGTCTGTCAAAAGTCTTCTTCAAATAACTCATAGAATGGTTAAAGTTGGAAATGATCATAAGATCATCTCCTTCCAACCACTCTGTCATGGGCAGGGACACCTCACACTAGACCGTGTCACCCAAGGCTGTGTCCAGCCTGGCCTAAAGACACAAGACACAACCTTTCTGTCATAGCCAGACAACCCATTCACATGCTAAATCTAGTGAGAAAAGCAAACATTGTGCAGAATAAGCTGGATTCTTCTAAGCAATTTAATAGGTGACTGGTGAAGTAAAGCTTATTCAAGACAGTGTGTGGGGGACACTACAGTGATCAGATGCAGTGTCCCCCAAAAGGGAAGTGTGATCAAGCTGACTGTGCAATAAAGGGAAAAAGCAAACCTTCAAACCCAAGTGTAAGTCTTACTTTGTCAAATTCAACTCTGTAGCAAGTAAATATTGCTATGTGGAAAGCACCAGTGGAATCTACTTAAGCCAGGTGGACCTGGTTTGTGTTTTACTCTGAACTGGCCTTTCCCTTCTAACTGATGTTCCTTTATATTTTTCACACTGCAATCTGAATTTGCATTCCCTAGAAAAGATTCACTTGTTTAACTACAACTAGAAGCAGATACCCACTTTATTGCCACTGCAATGAGGAGATCCATCACAGCGTTAGCACGTTCTGAGCTGGTCAGTACTTCTGCATAGTTTCCCTGTGGCAGATAGATACTGGAACCTAGTACTGCATTTTTCTGATACAAAGCCACTGAATTCAGAGCAGTCCCTTCAAAACAAGTTCTCACACAGCAGTGAGAACTTCAGAGCAGGTAATACCTTGCTTGCTTGAAACTCCAGGTGCCTGACTTCTGAAAACTCAGCTTTTATTCAGGCAGCAAGTGTTTATTTAGCTGGGACTTCTTAAATGCCTGCTCGGCTGTCGTTCTGGTTTCTCTTCCACATGAAAGATATTCAGCCACCTGCATGTTAACTCCGCCTGTTATCAAGCCCTCCACCTACACGAGAGGTTCTTAAACAGCTTTGTATGCGCCCTTGGTTTTGGGGTAGTGGCTCCTATTGTTTCAGCTCTCTACTCCATAAAGCTTAATTGCACTTTGCAGCTGACTTAAATGAAGGGTGGTTGTTACACCCACTACCTCAGCAAGACTAGATGCAACTGCCAGCATCACAAGATGTGCATTTTTAGTACCCAGGCAAGGCATTGCATTTGTGCCCCTCAGAACCACTCAACGGGACACTGGCCACTGACAAGTTTTCTCAGACACAGAAATTACTTCCTATTAAAATTCTAGAGCTGCAGACCACTTTCTTCTATCTTAGTAAAGATGCCCTGAATATAAATGCAGCAGCTTCGCTTTCCTTGGCAAAGGCAGAATCCGAGTACTACAGGAAAACGGCCTGTTCCACTCTTCCTCCTGCCCTTTACATCACTCTACTCTCCCCAGCTAATTCTCTTTTCCCATTAAATTTGCCAATGGGCTGCTCTCTTTGCTGCAAGAGCTGGATTTTCCCTTATTGCAGATTTCTTACTCTGTACAACACGGCTCTACACATTTGAAAATCAGCCTGCATTGTCAGCTAGGCTCATTGTGGTAAGAAACAGAATAGCCAAAATATAGTGGGATGTGGCAAGGAGAAGAATTTTTTACCTTTCAGTCATAGATAGCACTTTGGGCAACGAGTAGAAGCTGCTTTTGTACTCTGGAGAACCCTTGACAACGGGATACCCATGTTCAAGCTCCTGCCGTGTTCGTCTGAGCAGGTCTGGAGTTACAAGGCTCTGCTCCAAGTCAGGCAGAACTACCGCTTTAAAGTGGGACGCATCCTTGTGTCGGGTCAGATACCACAGAACAAACATTCTCAAATTAAAACATCCCATAAGCATCCAAAAGCAGACATCAAACAACTGAGTTAACAAAAGAATATCTATGTAAAGAAGAGCAACATTTCAAACAGTTCTTTCACTCCAGCACTGTTAAGGAGCAAATATCCTACGCCAGTAGTAACAGAACTGCAGTCCTAGTAGCGACGGAGTGCAGGCAGAAACCTTTAGGCTTCCACTGCTCATATGGCATTTCCAGACTTAAAGATGCTGCTTCAGATATGAGCCTCCTAGGAACTGACTTGTGCCAACTTGGCATTCCTCAGCTTGCTCAGGTTTTTTACTGCCTTTGCTTCCTGTGTAGGGGCCAATAAGCGGGGGAATGGAGACTGCTGCCCCTTGCCAAGCTTCCAGAGTGCGGGATGGTGCTGTGAGCACAGCAGCAAGCTCCCCTTCCCCACACCATGAGCCCTGTAGTGCAGCTGAACCCCCACCACAGTCTTGCCCTTCACAATCATCTCCCTTAGTACAGGTTCTGAACACTCATGTCCAGATTGGGCCAGTTCCCAGGCTGAGGAACAATCCACATTTACCTAACGGCACCATCCTGGGCTAGAACAGGAATGTCCTTTCTCTGACCCATTTGACACAGGAAATTTATCAGCTTTGGAGCTCTTCCACTTAAAACAGAGTGAACTGCATGAACGCTGCTTGCCAAGACCTGCTCCATGGAGCACACAAAGGAGCACAGTGACAGGGATATAAACGAGCTGCTTCCTTGCACAAGCATTGTGGTATTCTTCAGCCTGCCGGTCATGCCCTGGCAGGAACCTCACCTGGCATCTATTTTTGTCAACCAACAGGTCATAACCCGAAGGCAATACGCTGTTAAAGGCAGACACAAGGAGTACACAGGAACAAAGAAAACTGAATGCATGGGCAGGCTTTGGAAATCCCATGGAAGTTTTATCTGATGAATGATGAGAAGATTGCAGAAATGTTTAGATAGTTCTGGGAAGTACCAGAACCCATAACTGTTCCATCACAGGAAATTGCCTCATCATTAGGCAAAACAGTTGTGCTATCTCTTGCTTTTTTCCTCTGTGGCTTGATGAGTCTTTCTTTCCTGGCCAGGTCATACCTGACATCCCCAGGTGAGGTGGAGAGCGTCTCTCTCTGCCACTGTTTGTTGGATAAGCCAGTTATCCTGCATGTGAGGTGTATGTCTGAGCTGCCTCAGACAAGCTCAAGGAGGAAGCTCATGCTTAGTTGATACCCCCTCACTTCCCAGATAAGAGGTGGGCACAGCCACAACTCAGAAAAGAACAGCAACCTCCCATGTGCAAAGGGACAACGGCGGCCTCAGCCCATGGCATGAACCCTGGTTTCTAATAATACCTTCTTTCTAAGATGTGAGCATACACTGAGCCTGGGAGGTCACAGGAAGTGTTGACACATTTTTGTTCTTCCAACAGCCTTTCCTCGGCTGTTTTTTCTCTCCAGTAGGCTATGAAGCCCCTTTTTGGGCACGTGGACTGGGAATTGCAGTACAAGAGCTGGGTTTTTAAAAGTCAGGAGGGGGAGTTTAGATGGGATATGAGGAAGAAGTTCTTTACTGTAAAGGTGGTGAGGCACTGGCATGGGTTGCCCAGGGAAGTTGTGAATGCTCCATCCCTTGGTGGTGTTCAAGGCTGGGTTGGACAGAGCCTTGGGTGCTATGGTTTAGTGTGAGGTGTCCCTGCCCATGGCAGGGGGCTGGAACTGGATGATCTTAAGGTCCTTTCCAACCTTAACTGTTCTATGATTCTATGTTGCAACTCCATGTTCGCATGCCTGAGCTGCTGTAGTCTGTAACTGCTTGCGCTGACGTGCAGCCCTACAAAAGAAGCACACAGGTCACTGCCAGCTGGGAGTTCTCTCGCTTTCAAGAGCTCAGGTTCTCTTTTACTAAGATTTTAAACCCACCCCTTGATAGGCTTCTGAAAGAAATCTTTAAAAGGCATGGAAATGATACAGCATAAAAGCCTCAGAACTCGGTACAGACCTCTAATCCTTGGGATTAATGGTAAAACACACTCATGAGCCAATGTCACATCTATGCTTTAAACCTTCCCTCTGAAAAGGATCAAAGAATTTGTATCATAAGTATATGCATTTTCCAGCCTGAGTTCAATAGCCTTCAGTGAAACGTCACATAAAATTAATGTTTCCATTTATTGTATAGCGTTTGAAATTCATAACATCTTAAAATGGGAGTTCTTAATCTATATATTTTAATATAGCCCTTGATGCGTATGTTTGCATCTGTTTTCCCCATAACAATATAGTGCTCCTCAAGGAATGGTTGACAACACATGGATACTTACTACGCTTTAAAACTGGGCAGTCTAGAGAAGGAGCTTTTGCCATTCAGTCACCCAGTAGCTGGCAAAGGAGAGGAGGTAGCAAAACTGGCTGTTCTACCTAGCTGGCTCGTCAACATGTTGTTCTCATAATTAGCTATGATCTCTGCAATCCCTGATTAGGCCAGTTGGCCTAAGGAATATCAGCACCTATCTCCCCAGAGCTGAAATGTAGAGAGTCCCAGCCAGAAAATGGCACAAACTTACCTTCAGAGAGACGTGGCAATCCTTGGTGCTAGTGACCCGCTCCTTGAGTTTAACCCTCACTTTCAGAAAGCTGAGGTCAGGATGCAGGACTTCATTGATGAAGACATACTAACCCCTGTCTGGCTCAGAGCACACACACTGAAGCTGCTGGAAGGCAGAATAACCATACAGACGGAGCCAAGTCACACTGATATTGTATGGAGTCTATTTGGAGGCTTGGCCTCTATTAGCATCTAAATGGAGCGATACACACAGTCGCAGCTTGCCAGAAAATGAGACAGAATAATCTCCCCAATTTGGCAGCTCTCTGGAGCATTTAGTTTGTGAATGAAGAGCCAGGCGCACGTTGGAGCCAAGCTGGGGTCTGCAGCTTACAGCCAATTGACTTTACATGGCAAAACCAGGTCTTGAGAAGTCATGAAGCAGACCTGCACTTTTTCTGCTCTTAAAGTACATTTCTATTATAGGAAAGTGACTTTAAAGATACTACCAGTCATTCCAGTTGTCTGATAGCATTTCACCTGTTGCATCCAAAGGCCCAGCTGAGCTGTGACATGGCCCTCCTGCTGCAGGCTTCTGGCCATTAACAGAGTTTTATTCCAAGTAAAGGAGAAGGAACTGAAAGTTCACAGGAAAAACGATACAGAGGAGATGTGACCGCATCACTGCTGAGCTTGGGCACAGACAGAGATTTTATTTACAGATCCTCATGAGGGTAAAGAAGACTAAAATAGAAACAAACACCTTCAAAACAGGCACACAAGAGCACTGAGGGAACAAGTAGAAATTCATTAGCTTACCCTCCAGAAGCCTTTTAAGGTATTTCAATTGAGACAGAGGGAAGAAGGCTTGTGTTTTTGTGCAAATGCCTTTGACATTCATTAGGGTTTACTTTTCCTTCTTTAAATATTTTTAATTGTCAGGGGCTCAGCTCAGACGCAAAAGCAAGGAAATCTAAGCACAAAGGCATGCAGATTTTTCCAAGTGCAGTGCAGTCTTGCTCCTATAGCTACATGGTCTATTTCGGGCATGATTAAATTGCTAGGGGAGAAAGCAAGGTAAAATGTAAAAGGAAAATCAGTGCTAGGCAAGAATGGTCTTTTTTACTTCAGGTGTTCTAACTTTGGTTTAAATTTACTGCCTTGAAAAAATCAGAAACTCATTCTCCACTCAGATTAGCAACCACAGCCCAGCCTAGCTTGACTATACATGCAGCTCTACCTTGTTTGTCCCAGGACAGAAAAAGGCTCATCTTCATTAAAGGGCTGGAGTTCGAAGAGAATCTTGCATGTCTCTTGAAGTCCTTTCTGCACCCTTAGGTGATCTTGCAGTTCCTTTCTGCACTGAGTTTGTCCCTTCCCTTCATTTTTAAGCTCAGTTTAGAGCTCTCCTATGATGCTGTAGCAGCTGCAATCCCGAACTGCACAGATGACTCATTCTTTGCAAATGCCCTGGGCCTCCTCCTCAGCTGGGGTGAGGTAGATGCTGCACTTATACACTCCTGCCCATTTTGCCTTGTAGGCACCTGAACACATGCTTGCTGTCAGGATGCACAAAGTCACTACCTGGATCCTGGACTTGCTTTAACAGTTAAATAGATATGATCCCATCTGCTGTTTACAAGTAGGAATGCTATGAGCTGAGTAACTACTTGTTCTATGACATAAAAGAGTCAAAAAACCTTAATGAAAAGCAGGAGTGAGTCTGTTTGAGCAAGAGATGGGGAATTTTAACAACTTGGATCAAAGGAATGCGTGACATGCAACTTGATTTGGTGGAAAAAAAAACCCCAGATTAATGACACAAGGCAAGAAACACTGAAATCTAAACACTCCTTGAAAACCTCCCCCTTGTCCGTTTCATTAACATTACCCACCCTTGGCAATCGGCTTTCCTGGTGAGCCATTTCTGGCACAGCTATCCAGTGCAAAGGGTGGTTTCTGATCTTGCGCTCTGGAAAATATCCCGTTCAAGTTTCAACAAGGGAGAAGTATTTCATTGAGGAATTAGCATTTGCTTAACCCACCCTCACACACACAAAAAAAGGAGCAAAGTGGTTCATCAAAAATGAATTTAAGAGAATAAAATAACCCCATGACTCAGGGCTGAACCATAGCTATGATGCAAATCTACCAGTGACTCCAACTTGCATATGTTCAAATTAAAGGGCAAAACTGCTCTAATCTTGTTAGGTCTTGCATATCCTGACAACACCATCTGAACTGGAACAGCAACATAATTTTCCAGTTGTCTCCATGCTTTTCTTTCTTGTGGTCAGAACGTAAAACTCGCTCTGCCTAAAAGAGAGGGCTGCTTCCCAAATTTTTTGCTTTGTAAATACATCTGTTATTCATTCTTCTAGGCATGTAACATCACCTCCAGGACCATGAATCTTCTATGACCATGACCTACAGCTTGGAAATGCCAGCTTATTATGAAAGAAGGATGCTAGCTCTGTCCTGAACACACTCACAATGGGTCCTGTATCGATAACTCCATTAAATCCCATCTCTGTCTCTTTTCCCCCTCCTCAAAAGAGAACCAAAACAACCAACAAAAAGCAAAGCAACATAGCTTTGTAGAGCAGGAATAATGGTAATGACATGCAGCTTTTGCTTGGTTTGTGTTATCTCCACACTGCAAGGCCCCAGCTCTATTTATGCAGGTAAGGAGCTCTGTTTGGCTGAACCTTTATGCTCCACAGCAAAATGAGACGATGCAACACAAGTATCATTGTATAGGCTTAAGCTACTTGTCTCAAATGAGTTAAGTAATAGGCTGTAAGGGAAGTCTGGTACTTAGTTTCCGATACTCCTTATAGGTTCCACTCCTAAGCACGTTACTAATAACCTTCAACACATAAGACGCAGCCTGGGGACATGCGCACCTCCTTGGTGTTATACCAGGGACAGGCACCACATGCGTGCCTCTCATCTGACACAATTCCGAACCTCTGGCTCACCCTGATTTTAATTGCTTCCTTTGGTGTCCAAGGGCAGGGAAGCAGTAAGGGTGTGCAGGCAGGACACACACCACCTTTCCATGGACCACCAAAAGAGCAGCCAGCCTCACAATCGCATTGGTCATCACCTTCCTCTGCTCCCCTCGATTGCTGCCACAGCTGCATCCATCCCTGGCACCAGCTCCAGCCTCTGGGGCACCTTCTGATTCGGAAAGTGTACTCGGTCAACTCTTTGCAAGCCTTCACAAAGTCCCACCTGTTTGTATGCAGCCTTTCTGTGCCTACTGCTGTAGGAATGGGCATTAAGAAATGTCAGGAACAAGGCCGATTTGTCATTCAAAAGGAACTAACGTGCAAAACAAAGATCTCAGAAGCCAACAACCTTTGTGAGGTTCAGTGTAAACTACAGAGCCCAGCTGCAAAATAACAGTTGCATTTCAGCTATAAACAGACTGACTTTTACAGGGGGGTTACAGATCTATTTTGGTGAAGTTATTTTTTCTACAGGAAAAATGCTGTTTGTAAGGCCCTGAGAAGGCAGGGGGATGGAAGGAGAAAAGGAAGCACCACTTGTGGGTGAGAAGCTGCTTCACCTCTAGAGTCAGAAGGGAACTCTATAATAAACATTCCACAAAGCCACAAATTTGGCGAGTCTTCAAGAAAACCATGCTGCCTTTTGGGGATTTTCAAGAGGAAAACTAAATCTCACTGCTCTTACATCGGATATTTAAAGCTACTTCCCTGCCTTTGAAAGCACACCCTGGTTTTTTGTTATATCTGGCTGGAGGGGAGGAGGAACCCACAGAGATATGGAAATTACAACCAATGGTGAAGAAGAATAGTATATGTTTGAATAACTCTGTGAGGCAGTGAGGTTAAAGAATGAAAACTGAATGGAATATAAAGAGGAGGAGAAGGAGATGGACTGCCCAGGTCAAAGACTGAAAATTCAGATTTAAAACTGTTAAGAGAGGAAAACCTACTCAAGCTGTAAATCCTGTGCAGCCTTAACACCAACTGTAGTTTTTAATAGATTAACCTTGCACACTAAGTTGCTGTGTAACGGTGAAGTCCACACTGAAACAAGGGTGGCTCTGACCAAAGGAGGCTTCTAAATGACAAGTGATAACCCATCATCTTTACTAGATTAAAACACATAAATACCAAAACGTGACATTTCTCATGTTATCCCTATTTTGCCTCTCAGAGAAGTCCAGCTTCTTCCGTAACTAATAATGCAAAGCATTTCTATAGAAACATTCCAAGTGGAAAACAAAAAATGAGATATTTGGGATTTATTTTCAGATTTCTCCAAAACACAAAAGATTACGAAGTGGTTTGTAAACCTGATCGGAAGTAACAGCCCCCAAACTGCACCAACACAGGAAACCTGTTCAGAAGCTCTCAAGCTTGTAGGACCCAAGGAAACCAGCACAACTTCACTGAAAGACATGATTCATTCCTTCCAAAGATGAGTTTTGGGCCTCCAGAAGTCATAGGTATTTAAGTCTTAAGGCTGTGCCAGCTACTGGTTTGTCACTTATTTTCCTGTCCCACCATAACCTATTTCACATGCTGTTTTTTTTAGTTCTTCTGTAAGCTTTTAATCACATTTAACAATGACACAACAGCAGTAAGGTAATAATGATGAAAAAAATAGAGTATCCTTTGCTCAATGTGTCCCTAGAAGGTGCTGTCACCTCAGGCACTCGAAAGAGCCACATCGTCTTGTAATGCAAGGTGAACCTCTGTGTAAGTGTACATTCCTCCTCTGAAAATTGTGAATCACCACATTATTAACATAACACATTGCTGCCACGTAAAATTATACCAAAACTAAAACTATCATCACGTCTTGGTTCACCCTACGAGATAACAGGTATTCTGCTCAGCTTGCTGCAAATAGGTACCTGGACCTTAATGAGGAAGGCTAAGATAAACTCCTTCCTTATACCAATGTTCTGCATCATAATTGTAGTTTTTAATTTACAGCGTGCATATTTACAACTTGAAGTTGCATTTTTTTGGCTTTCCAAGATGACAGTCAGTGACCAGTAAAAGTCCATCACCTTCCGCTTTAAGATCCCCGTTTTAACAAATGGCGCCTTATCCCACCGTTTTTGCTGCAGAAAGCAAGCAGAAGAGCCTCTGCCAAAGGTGGGAATGCTGACAGCAAACCAGGCTCACGGGTCTCAGTTTTGCATGTTCCCAAGCTCAGCACTGCAAGAAAAGGTCAAAAGACAAAATCACAGAAGTGCTGTGATTTAGAAATGAAGGTGCAGTGAGCTCTACTGGCCAGTGTAAACATCCCCCTGTTTCTCAATGGTGTCATTTCTTCTGCACAATCAGACTGCATGTTCAGAAACTGAAGTAGTCTATGATGAATTTTCTGCCTTCAAAGTGCCCATGCAAAAGTAGGTTTAAAGCTAGGTTAGCATATGAACTTAACTGTGTGCCTGGTCAGAAGACCTCTAAACCTTCTGCCTTGCAAGGTAAAGTTTTATTGTAGAACTTGTTCCTTTGATTGGGGTGGGTGGGTATCAATTTAGGAAATGGGATTTGGATTTAAAGAATAATACTTTAAAGTTACCTTAAACTAATATTTAAAAATCTAATTTGTGTCCTTTTTTAGAATCCTAGAATAGTTGAGGTTGGAAAAGACCTTAAGATCACCCAGTTCCAACCCCCCTGCCATGGGCAAAGACATCTCCCACTAAACCATATCACCCAAGGCTGTGTCCAACCTGGCCTTGAACACCACCAGGGATGGAGCATTCACAACTT
>JAOEHY010046788.1:0-22479 GCA_025447955.1 Psilopsiagon aurifrons
GAGGCCGGCGGCGTGCCCGGGGGGTGGCGTGGGGCGGGGTCCCGGCGCGGCTCGGGCAGGGGCCGGGCGGCCGTAGCGCTGCTCCTCCTGCGAGTGGAGCTTTTGGAGCCATTGCCCCTGACTGGAAGCAGCTATTGTATGGCTTTGTCTCTAACAGCGCTCCACAGCATGGGCTAATCCGGCATGGTATTGTGGTTGTAGTGCGGAGAGTGGGCAGCCAGGAGACAGGCAGTGTCTGCGCGCCTCTGTCCGGGTGGCGTTGGGTCTTTTCTTAAGCCTCCGCTCCTCCTCCTCGGGCTTTTTGGCTGTGCTGAGGGCTGTACAGAAGGGGCTTTTCCCGGATGGAATCTCCCAGAGGAAGCACAGCGATGTCTGTGGTGGGATGCTTCGTTTTCTCTGTCAGATTTCCTACTGGTGCTGCTGTAACTGGAGCTGGCGCTGGTCGTGGGAAAGCTGAAGTGAAAAAAGTAACAGCACCGAGCAGGATATAACATCCTTCGTTTATTTGCTTTTAAAGACTGTGAAGCGCAGACACTTGTGCTCAGGAAACGAATAAACTGCAGGAAGCTAAACGTTGTAGCTCGAAGTCCGTTCAGGAACTCCTGGCTGGGACCTAGCGTTATACTTTGTTTGTTTTGAAGTTGAATTAAATTCCTCTATCGGTAGTTTCTAGTGCAGGGCTAATTAGTTTCCAGAGGAGCAAAGATCTTCTCAGCACCGAGACAGCCTGAGTGAGCTGGGGAGTCAAAGGCAGGCGGAGGCGTTGCAGTCGGACCGTGTAGGTGGGGTATGGGGTTGGTTTAGGCAATGAAGCTCCTGAAGCCACCTGAATAAGTCGTGTCTGGCTCTGCGAAATGAAGATGCAGGAGCATTGCATCAGGTGTGGAGGAGCCCGATTTAAAGGTATTTAAGGGTTTCTTTGGAATTTTGTGCAGTGCCTCGTGCTTAAGTAGGATTTACAGGCATGATTGGAATTCAGATAAAATACCCTTGTGAAGTACTGACAGCGCCGGTGTAGCAAAACTGGAATATAAGACCCTGGTAACATTAACAGTGAGGAGTAAGTAAAAGGCATGGTTTATCCTGGCAGCACAAGCATGTCTTTGTAGCTCATGCTTGTTTGTACTTCAGATGAGAGGTAGTAGGTCAGTGGTTTGGAAGGGTGGGGTTTTGTGTTTTAGGAGAGCACCGAATTTCCTTCTGTAAGTACTTAAATATATATTTATTTAGAAAACAGAGTTTTATCTTGCTCATCTCTGCGCGTTTTCTTTGCTTTGTTCAGCTTGTAAATAACAGTTAAGGTTTTACAGTCTACCGTGTTCAGTTTTTCAAAAAATGAAGTGTTTACCTTCCTTATGTGTTTAAGAAATAGGAAAAGGTGGATTTTGACCTCAGATTTGCTTTAAATGACACGTGTTTCATTCACAGTGTCATGAGAGTAGCTGAGTTTTATCTAGACCTACTATATATTTGTGGCATTTTTCCCATTAAGTCCCTAATTCTTATGTGTTGGTTTGAGGAAATAATGCCAGAATTTTAAGCTTAAAGTTTTGTTGCAACATTTTTATTTCAGCGAAATTTAATGTATTTTTTTTTCTGGGTATCAGGTGGTATTTGTAACTCTACATTAGTAAGGTAACTTAGTGCAGAAAATGGTCTGTTTGGAGCTATGCAACTAGACTTGGACAATATAGGGTTTTGCATAAATGTGCACTCTGTAAGTGGAGTGGTTTTAGTCTGTTGAATCAAATCACAATTTAAAATATATTAGGGTTATAAAGCAAACTTAGTTGGAAAGATATTGAGTGCTTCGCTTAGCTATTGAAAAAATACTGTCTGTTTAATTGTTTTAACAGCTTGTGTTGGTCAAGTAAAGATTATTCTTTTTAAAGAATAATTTAAATTTTTTTTTATACCTGGCACAGAATGAAATTAATTAAAAATTGGCTGAAATCTAAGTTAAAAACACAAGGAAAACCACTATTTGTGGAGCTTAAAGAAAGGGCTCTAAAGGAGTAAATAAACTCTTAGATGTGTTTGTGTTCTGTTGCAGTTTTTCCAACATGGTTCCCTGTTGCCAGCGTCAGTGCAGCTTTAGAAGGCAGCTGCTGTGGGTTTGCTAATGGCAGGTGGGCACAAGCAACTCATGATGTTAAGAGTCTCCAGCTGCAGAGACCTGTTCTGCACAGATTTTCTGGAGACCGTGTTGAGCCTAAAGCTCTCCCTCATTGGTGTTCGCAAAGTGGAATATTTTCAGGAGTAGGATTGGGATGTAGATGATAAGTTTTTCAGAACACTTGCAAATATATGTGTAGGTTTTGCTGATTGACTGAGGCAAATTTGATGATTTTGTATCAGGGGTTAACCCTGCCTGGTCAGATTTTATCTCTTCATGCTGATTATTGGTATTTCATGCTAATTGGTAGTTCTGACTCCTTTTTTTTTCTCAAGTCTTATGCATTTTACTGTTTCTGATAAGTATAGAGTGTGGGGGGATGAATTTAGAGAGAAATAAGGAGGCAGAAGAAAAATCAGGGGATTGGGAAAGCAGCTTATATCTGGTACTTATGTGGTACTTAATGTGTCTGTTCTGATACTGTGATGATGCATATGCTAATTAAGTGGTTATATCAGTGTTAAGAAACTGTGTAGATGATGTCCTTAGTGTCATGGTTTAGTGGTGGTCTTGGCATTGCTGGGGTAATGGTTGGACTTCATGATCTTAAGTCTTTTCTAGCTTGGTTGATTCTGTGATCAGGGACATGACAAGGGAAAGCTTTTCTTTGATGGGCCAATACCACCTTCTTCTTCAAATTCTGGAGCTGCTATTTCTGGATATTTCTGTGGAAGATGTGTTTTTTGTTTTTTCAAGCAACTATTTCTATAAGCGTACAAGTATTCTCTAAAGTGGGTGTGCATTGGCCAAAACATGTACATCTTGAGTAGGCTGAAGTAGATGGAGGCACTGTGCTTTTCAGTGTGTCTTGGCTAAACAGCATGCTCCCTGTTGTGTTTCCTTTGATAGCAGTGTATGAAAATGTATGAATTAGTAATAGTAAAATAACTGTTGATTCATTTAAGACATTCTGTCACTAGAAATATTTCCTTTTACAGTGTTTTCTGTGCTGTATGAAATGTGTTTCTCTTTTAGCTTTCTGTATCACAACAAAAAATGTTGAACAATTTTGAAAGTATTATTCCACAAATAGTTTTATGCTCATCAGTGCATTTATCTTTGCGGTTGCTCTGCAGCATATTCCTTAGGGTACATTCACCCAAAACCTAAGATACGTCAGTGAGAACTGCCTTGCATGGTGATAGTCTCATAGTGGTTAAAACAGAATAGTGAGAGCTGGGAAGTTTGGTCTTCTCTAATCCAGTTGAAATTGTGTTTTCTGAGAATTTGATGTTGAGTGCTGAATTTTATCTGTAATACCTCTTTCCTGGGCAATATTTATAAAAGAAAGCTGGTGAAAGGGGGCATATAATCACAAACTTGCATGGCTGTACTTCATTGGTAATAAGAAAATTATTTGTTTAGATACACTTGTCAGAGTTTTGCCTTTGTTAACTATTTTTTTCAAGTGCAGCATTCTTGTGTTTACCTCATGAGCAGTAAGAGTTTACACATTGAAGTCCTGGGCAGACTTGCATATTTGTGTTCTAAGGTGCCCCATCTGACTCATGTCAAACTATGCAGTAATATCTGAGGCAAGAATAAATGAATGGAACTAAAATTGGAGTTTTTTTAGTAACTGTAAATATTTAGAAAGAAAAATGATGGATTATGATATGCTAAAGAATTGCTCAGTGTGAACATCTGTTCAGCGTGTATGTTTCTGTACATCTGGAGTTCTTTCTGTGAGGGGTGTAGAATGTACAAATAACATTAACATAGAATATTTAACAAGCTGTATCTGGTTATTACTGTCTTGGGGTTTTGTGCAGTTAAATCGACTATGTAGTGGTTTTGCTTTGATGGTAAAGGTTCACTGAGCTCAGGATACTGGAGGATGGTCCATAATGAAGTTCTTGGCTTAATGAGTTGAGACAAGTAAAAGTCCATATGACTGACACTCTGAAGTAGCTTCCTTGGAAATTGATGAAAGCTGTCTCTTTAAAAAAATCAGGAAGGGAGTTCTTCACTTTTTGATGCATATTGTGTCTTTCGAACCTGTGTGAACCCCTTAATAGTAGCTGGCAGAAAGCGAGTTTGAATACGGTGTCAGAAGAGTTTCAGTCTGTAGAACCAGTCTAGCCATCTGTTTCTCACCTCTTGATAAATATTTAAAGCAGAAATTTTGCTGAGGGCTTTTGTGCTAAGATTTTATGATTAAAAAAAAGGCTATGGAAGATTTAATGATACCATTGTTGTGAGATCCTTGGGGCCAAAGCACACCATCTTTTATAATTAAGAAACCACTGGCACTGTAGAATTCTATTTTAGAAATGAGTTACGTTGGAGTGAAGGAAGATCAAAGTATATTTGGTGATGTGCTCTTTTTAATCTTTACTTAAACAAATTTCATTCTGTGCCTAAACCCAAGTTTCATTTTCAAAAATAAGAAATAATTTTCAGTTGCATCAATAGTTTTTAAAAAGCTGTTAAGAATTTTCATATGCTTTCAGTGCCTGTTTCAGACATTGTTTCCTTCTTGGTTTAAAATCGGGTATTTTCTTTTTGTGGAAGAAGGTAAATTGTATGGTGGTGATGTCTAATCTTTAAAGTTGCCAAGTTTAATTATATGGAAAACATCCACAGAATGTAAACATGAAAAAGTTGACTTCAAAAGTACTTAAGTATTATGTAGCTTATTTCTTTTAATGATTTCATATATTTTTGCTCACCAGATTACAAAATTTGGTTTTTCTTCTCTTTTTCAGCTATATGTGTTTTTTCAGAGCAGTTTGAAACCAAGGTATCTACATCATAAACAGAATACTGCCTTTAGCATTGTTAATGCTGGTAAATTTGTTTTGGTTTATAACAGTTTAAAAAAAAGTTGAAAGTTGTTCTAAATATCAAACCATATTCTGTGTGGAAGTTCTCTGCTTTTGAATCTTCATAAATTTCCAGTGTGCTATCTTATATTGTGTTAAAGGCAGTATTCTGTTTAATATGTAGGTGTTTGTGAGATGAAACCTGAATGTTTTTTTCCCCAGATTTGTCCTTCAACTTAACCCAAAGATTGCAAGGGCTACTCTGTATGGATCCTCTTTTTATTCATTTTGCTGTTGTGGTCTGCAAATGTGTGCAAGGAATGTGTCCTGTGATTGCAGTATGAAATCACAGCATTTCCAGATGCATGGGGTAGCCATACGTTTCCTCTGTCATGGGTAGATACTGGGTAAAATGCTTGAGCTCTGTGAAGTTACAGTCTTTCACAAGGAGCATTGTGCTGCTTATCTCATCCTTCTGAAGACCTCTGAGATTTCCAAATAGAAAGTTATGTAAGGATCAAGTTCTCGCTTATTGAATGCGTAGTTACTTCAGGCTCCAGAATGTAAACCATTGTATCAAGTTTTTAGTTACAAATTGTGTTTGTCTGTATTTTTCCAGCAATTGTCTAGTTCGTAAACATCTGACCTTTTTACTGATATTTCCAGGAAGGGGTGAGTCATTGTCTTGAGACTTTTATCAGTGTGGGTTTGATGTTGAACATAATTTAAGCGTGCACGCGTTTGTGCCCTTGAGTTTGTGCCCTGTTTAGAAAGCATTTATTCAGTTTTGAAAACTGTTTATCACCTGATATAATTGAAAATGGCGTTTGTTTTTATTTATGGCCCCACACGGTTGTACTTGGAAATGTATATGCTCTTCAAGAGAATTTGTACATACGTGGGACTTTACGAATCTGGAAATGCTGAACACTGGAAATATATGTATGTTATTTTTAAAATGCATGTACTATTCTCACTCTCAATCCAAAATCTGAGAGTTGCCTGTATCCAGATTCTAAATGCTACAGATAGCAGTTTGACTTCCTGGGTGAGAATAGCAGGAGTCTGCTTGAGATTGTGAGGTCTCTTAGCTCAGCCAAGCAGAGATGTCTTTAAAGAGTGTATCTGTCAAAATAATGATCTTTCATCTGAAGTTGTGATGGAGAAAAGCATGAGTAGAGAAAAGTTTGTTGCCAGTGTGTTCAGGTTTCTGTTCTTGGCAAAGGGTATCCATGTGAGTATGATTTGTGCTTTCAACAGTCTGCAAGTAAATGCTGGAAGGCAAAAGATTTGTGTTAATGGTTGTGCAAAGTTGTCACTAATGCTACAGACCTATTCAAATACATCTAAAATTGTCTAAAAGTTCATTGGTGTAGTTAGATTAGTTCTTTTACTGGATTGATCTAGGTGAGACCTTCTGTTATTAATGCAGTAGTTAAGTACTGAAGTCCTTACATTTGCAAAGCAGTTTCTTAGTATGCTAGGTAAATCCAGTAATTGACTAATGTAGGGGTTTGGGGTTTTTTTTCTGACAAAGGAGGGCAAGTTCTTTAACATGTTTGAAATGTAATTTTTGTTGTTCATCTCACACGTGTACATAACTTTTTCAGCAACTTGAATGCTTTTTGGTAGAAAAAGAATTCCCCAAAGTCCTGATATGTTCAGCTTTTTCCTTGTGTCGAACAAATTGTTCAGTGGAAGCAGAAATTCCAATCAGCTTGTCTCATTTTGCCCCTAGTGAGTTTACATACCCCAGTCTCTTTGCTCTCTTGGCAGAGTTAGGAGGTTTGTCTTCATATGCATGTCAGTGCTTCAGCTGGATGGGAGGAGAAAGGGAAAAAAAGTATTATACTAATGAAAACCTTCTGGTTTTCATTAAGATGTGGACCCTCTACACTGACTTTGTTTATGGAATTATCTGCAATAAATTTGTTAGTCTGAGTTGCTGGTTTTTCTCAATTACAAGTTCTGTTCAAAGAGGAGACTGGCAGCAGTATTGTATTTCCTGATAGGTGGCAAGAAAAAGAAAGGGCTTGATTTCAGGTGTACGTACTTTTCTGTTAAGTTTGATCATATTGAAATTTGAAGTAGTTACATGTGAAATTCATTAATACCTTTTCCTTGATTTTTTGTTTTCCTTTAGTCAGGACTCTGCTTCTGCTTTGTCATTTAGAATAAAGAGGGTGTTAGGCTGCTTGAAGTGCTTTCTGACATCGTGTTTTGTGTGTTTGTACATAGTTTTGTTGCTTTTTACATCTTTGAAAGGAGAAGTGCAGTCTTAGAGTAAGCTAAAAAGCTAACGTTGCAAGACCTGATTTTTTTCTTGGGCTTTATTGTTGAGCTCTTGTGTGGTCTTGTGCAAGTAAACTTATTTTTGTCTCTTAGTTGGCTTGTAAAATTGGATTAAGGTTTGTGGTTTTTTTTAAATCACATTAATATTGTAACAATACCTGCATTTTTAGCATACTTCAGCATTCTTTAATGTGTAAGTAGAAAGCAATATAATGTTAGAAGCAAAACCCAAGAAGCAACAAATTCTATGAACTTGTCCTGATTCTCATTGATCAAACTGCTTGAAATAACCGTTGAGAAAACTTCACTTGAACAGGTAAAATCTGTTGTGTACTCACAAGAATGTTCACTGGTTTATCATGGTATCTATTTGTAATGCTTATGCTTAGCAAGTATTTGTTCAGGAGGCAGGTACTGTGCAAATGACTTCTCACGTCTGGTACGCAAGAAATACTGCAACATGCTTTTTTGTAGTTCCCTATAAAGTAAACAGTGTATTTTCAGCGTTGTGTAATGAAGTGGCACCCACCTGATCTGAGCTGGGAGTGTTACTTAAGCACTGAAAAAATTCTCAAATATGACAACAATTGCACTGGAGAGTTGAGAGGCAGTGTCACTTCTGGCATGCTTGGGGAGCGAGATTTGAGTGAAGGTGGTGAACATGGGTGTGCCTTCTGGATCTTTATCAGTTCAGTAAATCCTTTGGAAGGGCAGCATTTGATTGCTGGATCTCCGGATGGCCGCCTAATTTGAGTGGATGTGAGAGCCTCACTTTGTAAATTCTGACAGGCAGAGAGAGGGGGGTTTCTTTGAATTAGGTATGCTGCTTGTACACTGTTTCCTCCCCAAATGCTTGATTTCCTTCAAATAAGGTAAATAATGTTTTACTTCTCTAACATTTTCAAATAAGCATTTGCTGTAGGTAGCATAGGGGTTTCTGTGGCTGTGAGTAGGAGCACAATTGGTATGTGTGAAGCCAGTATCTGTGCTAGGACGCAGTTGGCTTTCTCTGAAGCAGAGGAATATTCTGGTAGGGGAAATTGTAATGTTTCTAAGGCCTGACACTTCTCTTTTTCTTTTTAGCCTTCCTCCCCCAAAGTGGGTAAGTTGTTCCTGGTTTTGCTGTCTGTTATGACTTCTAATTGTCCTGCTGTTTTTCCCCCTATTTATGTGAAGTCAGTCACACTTGGAGAAACATTTAGGCTATTTGACATCAATTGTAATCAATAGTTGGAGTGTCTTTTATGTCTATTTTAGTGCCTAGAACCATTAGTTACATAGCAGGCTTGTGTTAAGCTGCTTTTTACACAATCACAGAGTATAAAGACCCTCTCCAGTTTGGGTAATTTTTAGTTCCAGCAGAAGATGGGTCGTTAACTGATCATGTCAGGTGACAAGAGTTGTGCAAACGCCAGTGTGGTTCAACGTGACAGGCAGGGATCTGAACTGCAGCTTTTTACCTGTTTCGGTAACCTTGCAAACCAGGGATAGCAATGGGGTAGACCTTTCTTGTGTTTGCAAGAGATCAGTATGTCAGCATCCTAAGAGAGTGAAAGAAATACTTGTTGAAATGTATAAGGGAATGTTGGGAGTCTCAGGAAAAGCAAACAGTAATCCTTTGGTATAATGAGGTAATAGAGCTGTAATCAGCCAGCAGTGCCCTTGAAAGTGAGATTAAGAAGCTAATGTTTGATGCAAGAGAGAAGAATGCAAAGAGACATGGAGCGATAACACCCAAGAAATGTATGCAGGTGAAATAATCTCTGGATACCAGAGAAAAGTATGTTGCTGTAATTGAGAAATGGGAGGGGAATGGATGAAGATTGCAGCTGCTGGAATGGTTAGAGAGAGCCTGCATTTCAAAAAAATTATATAGAAACTGTTAGCAAGTCTTAGTACAGAACATGGATTTGAGAAATGGGAAAGAAGTCAGGTGCTCTGGTGAAGGAAAAGTTAACAGTTAAGACCCTAGTTTATAAAGATACAAAGCAATAAAGTGCAGTAGCTGATAAGAGGTGATGCACATTATCTGCATTTTAATGAAGCATGTTTTCTCATATCTTTTCTCTGAAAATGGGTTCAAATTCATGATTATTAAATGGAAAACTGCATGAAGGCTCATCAGTGAGGAGTGGTAAAACAAATTTGTTCTGAAGTGTCAAGTATAGGTTCCCTCATCCCCCTTAGTTCTACTTTTATTTATAACCTAATAGTGCAGATACTTATGTATGTTTTTTAATGTACCAGTATTTGCTCATTTTATGAGCAAAGGTCTAACAGGATCAGCTAAACTAATTTATGTGCTTGGGAGTAAGTATTGCATGCCAGCTATTTTTGAGAGCAGGTTTTTTAAGAGGGGGCAGTTGCAAAGCTGATCAAGTGTGCAGGTACTCTGATACTGCAGTACTAATGCATTCTTCAAGGTAATCTTACAGGACAGTGTTACTTTTCACCCTGCCTAGCCTCTCCCCTGTGTCTGTGGTAAAATGTGCAGTATATCCAGAGTTCCCACTTCGCATTCCTGGCTCTACCTATAGATCGTAGTTGCTACCCTGCATTATTTGAATCAGAAAAATTACTGATGCAATATTTGAAAGAAAATACTGATTATTTTCTGTAATTAATTAATGGGATCTTTCAAGTTTATGAGCTTTGCTGTAAACTAGGATTTAATAGAACAAGGGATTTAGATTAGTACTTGGATCTATGGATGATGGAAATTACGCTCTCGAGATTTAGAATTTATCTCAGTTAAAATGTTTATCTTAACTGGGTTTTATTTTCTGGAAAATTTGCTAAATAGTAGATGATGACATTTGAGGTCTCTGCAGTACAGTCAAGAAGGTGTTACAGATCTGTTTGGATGGGGAAGGAAAGGATGAACTTGGATTAAAAGGTTCTTCAGTATGTTGTAATAAAATGGGAAAAACCAGACTGGAGTATCTGGTTGTTAGGCCTCCTATCTAGAAGATAGTATGTTTAAAGAGGAAAAATTACTTTCTTGAAAATAAATTGTAATTTATCGAGAAAGTCCAAATGCCTGGGATTTTTGTACTTCAGAAGTAATGGGAGGGGAATGGAGGCTGTACGGTTCCGTGAAATTTCAATAGAGATGTCACAATGTGAGCAAGCCAACCAGTTTTGTCAAGTGTCCTGACTCTGCATGATACTCAAATATTTACTCCTGTAGCAGGAGGTGTGGTGGTCTGATTAAGTCTTCAGGTTGAGTCTAAGGAAACAGGGGCTTCGGTTATTTGTTTTGGTTTAGCTTGATTGCTCCTTTGTTTTGTAAAAGCTGTGAGGCCTTTTGTGTTCCTCCTCCAGTTCTCATTCCTGCTGAAGTATTGCATTCATAGAACTTCAGTTTTTTTCAGCCAATCTCCCTGAGTTTGAGGCTCTGTTAATATTAAATTTGGGGATTTTTTTTCTTGATTGATCTTTCTCTAATAACAAGAGCAAATTCTTTCTAAAATGGCTTTTTGAGAAACATTTTTACTTCGGCACTGGTGCTAGGGAGTGTCATGATTATCTCTTTCCAGGACTGCTGTCGCTGTTCCATGGGCGCTAGCCTGGCACTTGAGAGATGCCAGTATGGTTCCCTGAGTTTCAGCTTTACCCTCTACATTCATGAGAGGGAAAGAGTGAGCTAGGAGTGGTGTGTAACTGGGAAGTTTTTACTGGAAGAGACATCCCATCAGTGGATTGGAATTGGACTCTTACGAACCCAGGAACTGGCTCTGTATATTAAAACTTCAGTAGATGAAGACAAAACCAGTGACAGGCCTAAGTGTGCTGGTGGCTCTTGTACTTGAATGGCTTAGCACTCAGTGATTTTGAGTTGCTTTGGTTCTGAGGGGATGGCCTTCAGTTTCACTGAAATTTTAGTACTTGAACTGAAGTAATTTTCTCTAGAGGCTTAAAACCAAGTCTTGAGATGGCAGTGGTATTTATATGCTTAGTGATTTTTATATTTCTCCCTGTTCTCTCTGGTTTATATTGCAAGGCTGTAATTGTGGGCTTGGCATCGTTTGTGTAAAATCCCTTGCAGTTTTTAAGAAACTGTGCAGTCAACTGAAGGTGATAGTACGGAATGACCAGCATTCATGCTTTTTTCAGTAATGAGATAGGATGGAATATCAGTGCTTCAAATGCAGATTTCAGCCTTGGGCTGTAATTCTGAAAGAAGAGCTGATGTTTCATCTTTATGTAGACCTTTGGTGGGAAAACTGCTTTGAATTTATCTGTTCTGGATGCTGGGAAAATGTGAACAGTGAATTTCTAACAAAGACCTTACATGTAAGTGTTTCTTATGATATTGATAAACTGTAGTGCTTTGTACTTAGCGTTTCAAACTTATCGTAAACACGCTATCAGATGTCTTCACAAAGTCAGAACTGAAGCTTGTGGCTTTCATGACTTTATTTCTTTGTTAGGTCATTGGAAAAGAGTCTTCTTTTTTTTGCTGACTTCTGTTTATATGTGGGAAGAGGATCATGCTGCTATATCCCTGTTAAACTGACAGTTTGGATGTTGCCTGGGGTACTTCTAGAACTTTTACCAGTTACTGTTAGGAAGACAGCATTACTCTTTAAAATGGTGGGTTTTCCCATCCTTTCTTAGCTTGTTAATTCCTCTTAATCAATACAATGTACCCTTGAAGTTGTTCATGGTTTCATTGCATGCGTAAGTGACAGTTTGGTCTTTTAACTTCACTGTGTGTCTGTTGTGGAATACTTTCTCTTTGGTTCTGGTTATATATTTTGTTTGGTAAACACTGAGGTATGAGTGATGCATCATTTTCAAAGTTCTGTAAATTTTAATCTTTGTGTGGGTCACAGTGATGAAATACAAAGGAAAGGCCATACACTTGCAGGCTTCATCTGTTTTAAAGCAATCAGTGTAAAACTAAGCTTCATATGATATAAAGGGGTTTTTGTTCATTAAGGTTGAGTTTTAAAGCATTTCTTCAAGAGCACTTCACTGATTTTTTCATACATTTCCAGTTGATGTAAGTGACGTGGAAGTAGTGCAGTGTGCACTTTAACTTCATTGCAAGAAATGTATTTTTTTGAGGTGTTACTGTATTTGGTAAAAAGTTGAGGAGGGCTCTTGAAAAATGTAGTTAAAGATGTGTATTTCTGTCATACATAAAGGGTTTGAGGCTTTGCTTGAAGTTGGATCTTCTACCTTTCCGTGTTCTCTGCCACTCAAAAAGCTAATGCAGCAGTAAGTTTACATCAGGGAAGAGCACCCTAGCATTCATTTTTTGCTGTGAGATTCTGCTTTTCTTTTTCCTGAAAACAATTTTTTATCTTCATTTGCTAGAAATGCCTAGCAACTTACTCGCTTCATTTTTAGTTTAGACTATCTTACTGTGTTATTTTTAATCATAATATTTTATCTCTTTATAGTACTATTCATTCAGCTGCTTCAACATGATTTGTTTCTATCTTCTGCTTAATATAAACTTCATTTTATGAAAAAGTAGAAGAATAGAGAGCATGGCAAATTAACAGTTAACTAGTTATCTAAAGTTATTTCTAAGAAGGTCTCTTGGAGGGTACAGTATGCTTTCTGATGTGTGCAGTTTTCTTCTGGGCTTTGTATGCGCTGTGATTTATGATCTCTATGGTATAAAACATCTCCAGCATCTTAAAATTGGTGTTACCAAAGGCTTTCATGGTAATATTTCAGCAGGCCTTCATAATGAGTGTTGAACATATGGAGAGCACTTTTCAGTAGCTGTCATTGCTTTTTGATTTTTTGGGTGGAAACCATGATTGTATGTTTTATATAGTGCTTAAATGCACAATTTATGAGTTTACCTTCTGGCTGTAAACCCTAAGGATGATATATAAAAAGACATTTCCATTTCTTATACTAGCTCATAGAAGGTGGTGCAGCTCATCCAGTTGCATTTACCTGGTGGGAGACAGTTCACTGTTTCAGCTGGGTGTAGTTGGTTTGAATTACATTTGGAATGGTGTTATGCTGCATTAATATTGGGAATCCTAAGTCACATCTCAAGAAAAATATCTTTATTCAGTATTTTCTCCATGATTTTGCTTGCCTAATTTCACCTCAGTATGTGTGTGCCAATTGTATATTTGTTGATGTTGCAGCCCGTCACAACATCATTAAATATTGCTGTTCAGTATTCTGCTGTAGTTACTGTGAGTCTGCTTGTTTCCTTTTGAGTTTTTTACCTATTACATCTGTTTTGTTACAAAAAAAGCACTATTATTAGTTTACGCATTACAGCTGACAGTTGTAAAGATTGATAGAGTTGTTTCTGAGGTGGATTCAGAACTCAAGAGATGACTATGCAGATGTGATGTATTGTGTAATCTCTCCAGGTGTTTGCTGAAATGGGGAAAAATGTTTTGCAGCATGGTGGAAAACATTTTAATTAACATTTCAGTTTGTAGCTGAGTTTGGAGTCCCTGATGTGAGGTGTTTGCAATACTCATGAGCAGCAAAGTTCTGTATCAATCAAAACACTTCATGAAGGCTTAGTTAAAAGTACAGTTATTAAGATATTAGTACATTCACAGCATGATTTTAAGCCGCAAGTAGGACAAATGACACTAATGATTGTGACAACCATAAAGATGGATGCTGAGAACCATCGCAGTTTAGTGTTAAATTATTGTTAAATTGCTCTCTTGTTACTAGTGATTGCCTGTATGAACTGGATGATACATTGGTTGAGTGAATGGTCTGGTTGGTAGAGCACTAGAGATGAAAGTATTTATTTTGGAGTTGTGCTACTGTTTATTCTTGACAGGCATAAATATTTTAGGTTGTTTGTATGTAACAAGAAAGAAACTTCAGCTTTACAATCTGGAGTTTATTTTTAATTGTAGCAGGTTGATATCAAATGAGTATTTCCAGCCTAATGGGCTAACAAAAAATGTGCAAGTATTAATGCTGGGTGCATCTTACACGAGTTGGTTCCTGCATATTTATAGATTTAAAAATATATATTACATATATAAAATAATTTGAGAACTGAGTTCTTAATAAGTGCAGTAAAACCAAGTCCAACATAACTTTCAGACCTGAGAATAAGATTTACAGTATAGTCTTTCTTTTTGCGCTTTAATAAATGCTGTGTATCAGAGTCACATCCATTTAAATGACTTGGGCTAAAGTCAAAATACATTTTTATAGTGAGCTTTTGAACATTTTGAAATATTTAGTATTTAATATTTAGTAATAATCATAAATGATTTTTATTTGTCATTTTTGCCCCCATCATTTATGACCGTGTTCTCCTCCATCTGTTGCAGGGATGATCTGTAGTTGTCTTTGAACTCTTTTCTTGAATTTTCTTGCTCCCTTTTCAAATCATCATATCACAGGCTGGTTTGGGTTGGAAAAGAACCTTAAGATCATCCAGTTCCAATCCCCCTGCTATGGGCAGAAGTGCCCCACACTAGAGCATGTTGCCCAAGGCTCTGTCCAACCTGGCCTTGAACAGTGACTGCCAAGGATGGAGCATTTGCCCCTTCTTGGTGCAGCCTGTTCCAGGGCCTCACCACCCTCACAGGGGAGAACTTCTTCCTTATATCAAACCTGAACTTCCCCTGTTTCAGTTTAAACCCATTATCCCTTGTCCTATTGCTTCAGAAAAAACGGGTGGGTGGGGAGTGTCTTTAATTTCCCATTGTATGGTAAAGATCCATTGCATTCAGGTATTGGCACAGATAAGAAGATGATAACTGAAATTTGGTTTTGGTTTTCTTTATTTTCTTTCTAGAAGCTAGGCATGGCTTTTCATATTGATGTGCAATCAAAGTGATACTTAGAGAAAAGGCACTTGAATTAATTTTTCTACTACAAAATCCTGGTGTGCTTTTTATTTCAAATTGGCATTTGTTAATCACTAACTTGAAAATGGTTTTGCTAGGTTAAAAGCATTAAGACTCCCCAGATATGAAACCCTGAATTTCAGCGGGTTTTTTTTAGCAAGTTCATAATGTTAAAAGCAAAGTTGGAACTCCCTTATACAGTAAGATTGTTTCAGAGTTGTGGTCAACCTAAGACAAGACAGAACAGTTTTATTCAGTGTAAGAGGAATGGTTTTGTGATTATTTAATGTTTTATTCAATATTTAAGGCTGTTTATCAGAATTTATTTAGCATTTTGTGACAATTCCTAGGACATTGATTATTTACTGAGCTTGATCACTTATTGTTTAATATTTTACTAGTGTACTTCCCTGAGAACTTAGTGAAATGAGTACTTAGTAAAGACATGTCGAAGAAGGAAATTAAAACAGTTGTGTTTTCCATGTAGGACATAAAGAAGGTGGTGTGGCAATGACATAAAATACAGGAGAGGTTCCATGTATTTAGGTGTGAAAAATACTGCACCACATTATTCTACTTACAGGCCAATGTGTAGTGAGGAGTGTTAGTTTTAGAGGGTTCGGTATAATGTTGAGTGGGTTTTTTATTGTCTTGCGCTTTCTTATTTCTGGTATTTCAGTGCAAATACCCTTGTATTTTTATTAGTTTAGTTAGGTAGGAGATAGCTGCAGAAGGTAGACTGTTGCTGAAGTACCTTTTAATTTTTCTGCATTGGCTGTTTGGCTCTTAAAAAGAAATGCATTTCTTCAAAAAGAAACAGATGCAGTCTGGTGTCAGCATTGCCAGGTGTGACTGCCATTCCATGATTACCTCTGTCCTGAATGTGAATACTATTTGTCTTCAGAAATACTTGCGCTGATTGTGCTATCGATTTGCTTGCTTTCCGTATTGAGTCCCTGCAGTGGTGTGGAATATATTTATGGAGCCCATTGTCTTTTTAATACTGATGTAATTACTGTGCTGTGTTACAGAAACAGTATGAAATTGAGCTGGTTTGAGTTTGGCCTTTGTATATGTTTTGGAAAGAATGTGAAATATATCTATGACAACTTAAAAGTGTATTTTTCAGTACATTGAGGTTTGTGCTCAGCTTTTGTATATGTGACTTCAATGTCCAAATATGCTCTAGTAGGGGTTTTTGACCATTTGAAAAACGTAACTTTCCTAATGGGAGTGCATATGCTTATGACTGGATTACATTATTCTGATTGTTTCCCTTGTCATTTAAGGTATTTGGGAACCTTGTTAACCTGGAAGGGGAGCAGTATGTGGTTGTATTATTTGATCTTGCAAAGAAAGTACATTTCTACTAGAAGAAAAAAAGGTTTATGAAGAATTTTAATGCTATTCTTATAATGTAGGTTATGATTCTGAATTCTGTGGTGAAATATGAGGACTTTATGTTTCTGGGCTCATACCTTAAAAACTCTGAGATAAACTGATACCACTACAGAATTATGTTGCATTTTAATGTTAGCTGAATTACAAAACCTTGAAAAATTCCATTGTTTTGAAGATGCCAATAGTAACATCTGGTTTTAATTTTAATTTTATTATTCAATGATGTTAGTTACTACGAATTTTGCTTTAAAAACAATGATTGCATTAGATACCGTTGCAAACAGAGAGTGATTTCTGTGGGCTTGGTTGTTGGGAGTTTTTTTGTTTGTGGGTCTGGGGCACCCTTGGTCCCATTTTTCCACACACCCCCTTACCCCCCCCCCCCATGTGTTATCTTTATCTATAGTAACATTCCAAAGAAATCCCTAATTTATTGCCGTGCTAATGTCCTTCTAAGTATATGGGTCTGGTTTTATAGTCAAGTTTGAAAAGTATTTACTGTTTCTTCGTAGGATATTTGTGACGGGAAAAAGATGTGGATTGAGCGTTCTTTCTCTTGAGCCTAAAATATTCACAATGGGTAGTGAAAGGGAAGTTCACCTTAAAGTAGGACTTTTTACAGGAAAATCCCATCATCTATTGAGGGGACAAAAACAAACAACATATGTTGAATCAGTTAAGGGATGAGCTTTCCAATTCTGTAACTGTTTACCCAACCAGTCCCCAGTGACCTCTGATCCTCTGAAGTACTGAGCAGTGTCTGCTCCCATTTGAAGGGAAGTGAGTGTGCTCAGAACTGTGGTATGAATTCTGTTCATATTTTCAGCCTTTCCTAAACAAAAAAGGCTAATGCTTTAGTTCAGTAAAATTGAAGAGCTGGTCAGAGTACTTGTGTAGAGGTACCTTGCTCTGAGTGATTTGGAAGAGCATCTCTATCTGATGGGAACTTTTAATAGCACGTGGAAATTCCTTTTCATATTCCAGTTGCATTCATGATATGTTCCTACATGAGGAACAGAGAGAGGAGTTGAAACAGCTTATCAGAGCTATGCTAAATAAGGAGATTGTCTGGATATCTGCATCTCTGTCTAAAGGTAGAAGTTTGAAGATTACCAGAGGGTCCAATATGTGTTACTTCAGTAGCAAGTTCTTGTAGGTTTACTGCGTGTTGCAGTTATACCTATTGTGAGAAGTGAGCTAAAGGTTAACATCAGGCTATATTTATTTTATTCCTAATGCCAGGCTGTGTTTGTTTTCTCCCTGAGCTATTGGTTTTGTTTTATGAGTTTGTAGCTTACTCCTGTTACTGTTTAGAAATAATGCTCTGAAATGTATTTTGTTTGAGCTTAATATTTTTGGATTCTGTATGGATATTTTTATATGATGTTTGTCTGAATTGTTAGAATTACAAACAGTATGATTCAGTCAAACAGGTGTTTTCTTTCTACTTATTCCACTGAGAGAAGAATTAAAATGCATCTTTAAATATGAAACACACCAAAGTGACCTGTCTGCATGGGTTTTATACACGCTTTTGTTAGGCACTTCACTGTTTTTAAGTCAGTTAAAAATGGTATCCTAAGAACAGTCTACTTTTTAGCTGAGCAGACCAGTACAAGGAGTTGATATCTGGATGACAAGGAAGTTGATACTCCCTTATTTTTCCCCTCCCCCAGCTGGCAGAATGCACTTCCTCATTTTAAATTTGTATCAATTGCTCCCACAGTCTTTTTGGTGACTTCAGAGCTGTGATTGTTACAGTTCTGAACTGTAGTATATACTGTAGTTGTACGCAAACTAATGTCACAGCGTGTGCAACTTAATAAATAGTGCAGTGTAAGCTGTTTTTCATACTAGTGCAACTGGACCTACTTGTGCAGACATAGTTTGTATGGAGATGTGCATTTACGTGTAAGGGATGGAGCTGTAACTTGGTAAGAAATGACTTGCGTCTTGCAAAGCAGTCAGTGCAGGCCTATTGCACCAGAATGAGCAGCAAAGCTGGTGGAACTTGTTTTCTTCTGAATTTGTGATGGGGCATCTGGGTGTTCTGTAATGATATTCCATTTGCCAAACCTTTAGCTCTTTCCTATCATTTCCTCTGTACCTTGCCCTTGTCATGTTACCTCCAGAGTAATAATCTATCTCGCGGAACCATTTTGCTTTGTAACATCAATACCATTCCCTTTTTTTCTCTAGTACGCTCTTCCAAGTTCATTCCCTTAGTGTTTGGAGAGGAAAAAAGCAGTGCATGCTGTGCTTGTTAAATGCTATGCCAGACTGGCCAGAACTGAAACTTAACCCCTGCCTGAAGAAGTTGGCAGTAGGTAAGATCTTTCTGTTTTTAGAAAACGATCCTTTAGAATTGGAAAATAGATCACTACATATGCAAGAACTGGCAAGTGTCAGAGCTGTTTGCTCATTCAGTTTCCTGTGGATGCATTCTTAATAGTACTTTGGGAAGTATCTGTAGAGAGGTATTACGAAGTGTTTAAAGTTCGCAGTAGTTTCACCAATGGATTGTTTAGTCATACACTAAAATATTCACGTTGTGCATTGAGTGTCAAACCATGTAATGATCTTTTCTGAGAAGCAAAATAATTGTTTACATAATTTTTCAGAAATCAGAACCTTGCCAAAAACTTTGTTTCAGATTTTCTGCATGCTGATGTTAGTCATGCAGTTAATGCGTTGGTTTTACACAGGACTGCTTCGTGTGAAAGCCTCACAAGGCTATTGGTCATGCAGTGAATTCAGTGTTCTGCTGCTTCACTGGTGTGTAACCCCACTGATTTATACTGTGTGTATAAAGTGTTCCTCTGAAGGTGGGAATTTTCCCAGGTGTTTCTTATACTGAGCAATAGCATCTCTATGCAATGTACAAACTCATACTTTTTTACTCCGATGCTTATCAGACTGAACTTCATTTATGGTTACACTTGAATTCTTCCTAGCTCCTCTTGCAGGTGACAGAAGTGAGATTAAAATCTACTTACATTTCTGTCTATTTAGTAACACCATGCAGTTGCTCCCAGAAGGCTCGGGAAGTGCCTGGTTTCTTGCTTGGCTATGGTGAAAATAAGATTTCTTGGTGTGAGAATGGACACAATTATGTCCTTTGTGTTAAGAAGGCAAGCGTAGTGCTGTCTCTGTGTTAAAGTGGCAGCTATTTTAATCCAGTAATACTTGAAAACATTAACTTGTGATCTGCTGTTGTCTTGGACAGAGCTGTTTAAAAACAGCCTGATGTGTGTTAAAGTGGGAATTAAAGTAGAACTAAGTGAAGAATTACTATTTCAGAATTCAGCTTTGGTTCAAATGCAGGGAAGACTCAAATATTGTAAGTATCTCTATAAAAAGTGTATGTGGAAAAATCTGGTTACTTTTTCTTTTTTTAATGTTTTTCTCTCTATTGAAAGTTTAATGAGACTAAGGGGCTCTTTGAAAGCTGAGTGGATTCTGATCCAGTTTGCAAAGTAGGATTTCCTGGTTTATATTTCATGTATGCTTGTGTTTTACAAACAGGGGTGTATGGTTTTGGTACCTGCTTTTTATATGTGTGTGTATGTTTATGTTTTTCTCAAGTATCTGTGGTACAGAAGACTCTTCCATTTGCTTGGGACAGAGTATCTTACCTTCATACCAACTTGCATGTAGAGGTGCTAAAGCTGATATGTACCCACAATGACAAGCACAACATGAAAAGCCTGTGATGGGTAGCAGAGAGGAAGGATGCCTGTAACTGTGTTCTGGCTACTATGCACTGTGCTGGTAGAACTTCCTGAGGAGGAGGAGGCGATGGTGCATTTAGGAAACAGCCTTCCCTGTGGAATGAAGCAGGGCTGGGCCTGCCATGGGAAGACAGAGCAGCCAGCCCCCTGAGAAAAACAGAAAGCAGACCCATAGTTAAAGTTGTGCAGAATTGAATTTCTCTTTCCTGAAGCTTAGATCCTCGTACAGTGAGGTAAGTGCACTGTTTGAGTTCATGTGAACGTGCCCATCCATTAACTGAAGAATTCTGAGGATGATTCAGAAACTGGCCAAACAGGAGTTGTTGAGATGCCTTCTGTTGACAGCACATTGCTTACCTCTCTTGTCTTTCTGCTGGTGTTCATTGTCCCAGCTGTGAATGGTTGTGGTCAGCTTGCTCTGCTGGTAGAAAAGCTAATGCTATTAAAACCTAGCCCTTAGGCCGACTGATATATTCGGTAGCATGAGTGAGCTGGAAGGCATTGCTGTAATCACTGATGCCGGTCTCTGGTGTCTTTCAGTTGATGTGCAAATCTCCAGATGCGGAACTTGATTCTATTCTGGTTCTGGCTGCTCATTCCAAAAGCAGTCACAAATGTTTCTATTCCTGTTCTGTCAGTGGCAGATTCCTGTCCTTTCCTGGAAAATGCATGTGTCTGTCACACCTATGAAGTTGTTAGCTGCCAAACAAAGACATCCCCTCCTGCCAGACCTGACTTTGCATCAGAAGTTTCCAAAGCAGCTCCTTTGCTGCTGGTGAGAGGAGATCTTTAAAGGGAAAAACACAGACTTTGTATTTCTCTTCCTCAATTGTGGCTTTCTTTTTTAGCTTCATTTTAGAAACCTGACTTGCTGTTTACCTTGTCTTACCGCATGGCTAGATCTCCAGTGATTCACTACTGTTGAGTTTTTGCAGGCTTTATCATGCAAGCATTTCTCTAATCATAGAAACTGACTTTTAAAAATCTAAGTTGACAGTGGTATTGCTTTTTAAGAATATATATAAATGTTTAACAGGCAGATAGATTTATCATACTGCATTCATGCTTTGAATTTATTAATTCCTTAGAGCAAAATAGTCTTTCATCTGGCTAAAAGTAAATTTTTATTTACCTTTGTTTTTCATTAAGCACTTCACGTCTGTTTCTAACAGAGTTTCTCAGTTAGTTGTTGTCTAACTGCAACATACGGTTCATAGTTAACAGCAGTGTCTTAGTTTTTGGTAGCAAAATGGCTCCATGTCCTGAAGGTCAGCCCAAAGATAGTTTTCAGAAGTTCTATTAAGAAATTAATTTCCCCAAAAGACAAGAACATTTTCTTCATACTATCCTGCCTATGAAATCTATGCTGAGCTTTCAGGACGAAATTAAAACGCCAAGTGCTGTTCAGTTTATGTATATGAACCTGTAACTTGTTTTATCTTTAATCCGAGTGCCTCTGCTTTATTTCCAGTGCAGCTATGGCTTTTGATGCTTCTGCTCTGAACTCTCTCATGGCTATTAATCTTGTGGTCCGTAAAATGTTTAGCCTATTAAGTTTGCTCACAGCCACATTTTTCTCCCCCTCTTAACTTTAATGCATAGATAGTTTTTAGAGGGGGGGTGAGGTATAATTTGCAGATTAGCCTGGAAGCTATGATCCAGAACTCATAGAAAGCAGAAAATGAAGACACTCTGGTTTGTTCTTGATACAGAATAAGCTCTTTGATAGTTGTTAGATGTAAAACTAACAGGATGTTTAAAAAAATTGAACTACTGCTTATCTGGAGGCAGTTCTTGTCTGCCTGTTAGGAAGAAGCACATTGCAGTTGCAAGGAAAACAGAAAGAGCAGAAGACCAAATTGATAATTATGAAGACAAGCAGGCAGGGAGAGAGAGAAGTGATAATATGTTCAGACAATAAAATAGAAGAGCTATTATCCTAGGATAGAAAAGGAAGCTGGAATGCAAACAGAGACAAAGGTACAGATCAAAACCAATTAGGCACTGAAGAGGTTTCAAAGGTCAGAGAAACTGAAAAGTACTGTCAGAAGTAGATCAGTTTAACACATATTCCAATTAAAATACAATTTTATAACCTGATTTTTCATAAAGAGAAAAGTGTTCAGTACTGGTAACTTCTCATTAACGTATTTGTCTGATCATGGTTGCCTTTATTTTTAATGTAGCATCTCAAGTAGGTTTTTGTGGAAACACTGTCAGGTTTTGGTTGTTGGCTTGTTTTTTGTGGGGTTTTTATTTTCTTGGGGGTTGTTTTGTTGTGGTTTGTTGTGTGGGTTCTT